>JAAGKR010011592.1:855-18932 GCA_011419295.1 Clarias macrocephalus
TTCCTCATCCCTCCTTTTCTCCTCTACTTTCCTGTATCTCCGTATCTCTCTTGACCAGCCTCCTCTTGTCTTCCTTACTCCAGCCTTACTGATTCATACACATCTGGAATGCTTGAATTAGATTTAGACTGATTCACTGATTAGACTGACTTTAGACTGGTTAAGACAGTTTAGATGGAAACTGATTCAGATTTATTTTTTAAGCAATTTAGCGTGATTCATATTGATTTTTTCTGATTTATTACACAATTTAGACTGATTTATACTGATTCAGATTTATTTAGCAATTCAGACTGATTTGAAACTATTTAACAATTCGTGCTGATTGGCATTGAATTCAGACTTTTTTTTTAGAAAGTCAGCCCGATTAGTACTGATTCAGATTTTTTAGCAGCTCAGATTGATTCGGATCTATTTAACAATTCATACTGATTTGTATTGATTCAGATATTTTTTATCAATTCAAACTGATTCAGATCTATTTAACAATTCGTACTGATTTGTACTGATTCAGATATTTTTTATCAATTCAAACTGATTCGGATCTATTTAACAATTCGTACTGATTTGTACTGATTCCGATTTTTTAGCAGCTCAGATTGATTCGGATCTATTTAACAATTCATACTGATTTGTATTGATTCAGATATTTTTTATCAATTCAAACTGATTCGGATCTATTTAACAATTCGTACTGATTTGTACTGATTCCGATTTTTTAGCAGCTCAGATTGATTCGGATCTATTTAACAATTCATACTGATTTGTACTGATTCAGATATTTTTTATCAATTCAAACTGATTCGGATCTATTTAACAATTCGTACTGATTTGTACTGATTCAGATTTTTTAAACAGAAAGTCAGCCTGATTTTTTTTATTCATTTATTTTATTTATAGCAATTCAGACTAAAAAACTATATAAAAAACTATTTAAAATTCATACTGATTGGCATTGAATTCAGACCTTTTCGTTCAGCCCGATTTGTACCGATTCAGATTTTTTTAGCAGTTCAGATTGATTCGGATCTTTTAAAAAATTCTTACTGATTTGTACTCATTCAGATTTTTTAGCAATTAAGACTGGTTTGGATCTATTTAACAGTTTGTACTGATTGGTATTGAATTCAGATTTTTTTTTTTAAAGAAAGTAAGCCAGATTTGTACTGATGCAGATTTTTTATCAGTTCAGATTGATTCAGATCTATTTAACACTTCGTACTGATTTGTACTGATACAGATTTTTTTTTGCACTTCAGATTGATTCGGGTCTATTTAACAATTTGTACAGATATATATTGATTCAGATTTTTTTATAGAAAGTCAGCCTGATTTGTACTGATTCAGATTTTTTGCAATTCAGAATGATCCATACTGATTCCGAATTTTTTTTGTTTAGCAATTCATACTGATTCAAAGTGGTTCAATCTGTTCCCCAGAAGCCCATATTGAGTTCACACTTCCACTGCAGCTATATGTAACACTAATTTTGTGTGTTCGTCTCAGCTGGAGCGTGATGTGTGCACACCCTCCAACGTCACCCTGGGATATTACGTCATGAGCGAGAAAACGGTGTTTGTGGCAGCAGCAGTGGTGGAGACTCTGACCTCCTATGGCTTTGATAAGCTCCTGAGTGACCTCAGACAGCACGCGCCCGTGGTGTTGGCCGTCCCCATCCCTGTAGCTTCCTGGCAGTCTGCTCTGGGCATCCATCTGCAGCTCAAAACGGGTGAGGCTGCACATTTTGTATGTGAAAGGCTGTACACTGATTGTGTGAGTAGAAGCTTGTTGATGCTTTTGCTTTATCAGGAAATGAAAGATTATATTAATGTAATAAGCAGAACTCAAAAGAACAATGAACAAAATGCTGACTTTGGTAGTAATATTGAGATTTCCATGCCTATGCATGCAGAAATTAATAAATGCGGCATTATATCATGATCTTTATATTAGTCACGCTGTTGTTAAATAATATTGTTGAATGGAAAAAAAAGTCATTATACTAATTTACAGTACAATAAATATTAAATGGTTATTTTCATCTAAAATGTTTGCACAGCTACAAAAATCTGCTAGCGTTAAGTCGAATAAAAAGATTAGATCTTGTTTGAATTACAAATTGAATTTAAAATAAATAGTAAGTGAGATTAAACATATAGGAAATGGGGAAATGTAATGAAACTCTGATTACATGGCTAGAGATAATTATACTAATATCAGATTATGTGTTCATAGAGGCCAATAAAAAAGTCCCACACTTCCACAACATTTAATTCAGTCACTTTTAGCTTTGACTACAGCACAAAACGCCGTGGCCGGTTCATGTGTGAAAATGATTCCTCATACTTCCAGAACCACTTTGTCACTTTGAATGTACTGATCATTCAGTACATTCAGGTCATCAGCTGACTTCATTTTATTTCCACATAACGTTGCCGAGTCTAGACGTGAGCGACTGAAGCAACCCCAGATCATGACTCCAGAGGCTTGTACAGTGGACACTGTGCATGATGGGTGCTTCCCGTCTTACCCTGACACGCCCATCACTCTGGAATACACTCAGTCTGAACTCATCAGATCACATGACCTTTTTTCATCACTCCAAAGTCCAATCTTTATGCTCGCTAACAAATTGCAGCCTTTTTCTGATGAGTCTCAATAACAGTGTTTTATTTATTTTTTAATTTTTTTATTATGCCCACACAGCTGTCGATCACAGCTTTCCCTATCACACTGTGTGTAGAGAAATGCTCTTACTGTCAATATTAAACATAGTTATGGTTTTTACTGTTGATTTTTTCAACTTCACCAAGTGTTTTAGTGATCTGCAGTCATGATCTTTTCCGCCCACATTTCTTTTCCACAAAGTTGATGTTTCATCACTATCCTTACGAACTCCTTAGTTGTTTTCTTTGCTTGATGCATTCCAGTAATTTGGCCCTTCCGAAATGGTGAATTATTATTTTATTTTTTTTTTTTTTGGCCAGACAGTATATTATATAATTTCAGCAGCTTCAAACATGCACTCTTAGATGGAAAGTGTAGCAAACCTAAAGAGCACTTAGCCGTAGCATTTGAGAGTTTCTCCTCTGACTTTTTGATGATTCAGAGAAAGCCATATATATATATACAGTACAGACCAAAAGTTTGGACACACCTTCTCATTCAAAGAGTTTTCTTTATTGTGTTCTTTATTGTGTTCTTTAGTCCAAACCCGTCTCTTCTGCTTGTTGTCTGTCCTTATCAGTGGTTTCCTAGCAGATCTTCTACCATGAAGGCCTGATTCACACAGTCTCCTCTTAACAGTTGTTCTAGAGACGTGTCTGCTGCTAGAACTCTGTGTGGCATTGACCTGCTCTCTGATCTGAGCTGCTGTTAACCTGCGATTTCTGAGGCTGGTGACTCGGATGAACTTATCCTCCGCAGCAGAGGCGACTCTCGGTCTTCCTTTCCTGGGCCGGTCCGCATGTCAGCCAGTTTCTTTGTAGCGCTGGATGGTTTTTGTGACTGCACTTGGGGACACTTTCAAAGTTTCCCCAATTTTTCGGACTGACTGACCTTCATTTCTTAAAGTAATGATGGCCGCTCGTTTTTCTTTACTCAGCTGCTTTTTTCTTGCCATAATACAAATTCAACCTATTTGAATGAGAAGGTGTGTCCAAACTTTTGGTCTGTACTGTGTATATATTAAATATATACCAAAAACAGAGAGGGCATCTAGTATAGAAACTGCAAAGCACTTAACTGTAGTTTTTTCTTGAATGTATTTAGACATATAGACATGGTCAAGATGATCTCATGTAGTGCAAACCGAGCATCAGAATGGAGAGAAGGTTGATTTAAAGGTGATTCTGGTCGGTGCCAGATGGGGGGTTTGAGTATTTACAAAACTGCTGATCTGCTGGGGTTTTAATGTTTAAAGTTTAAAGTTTATGGTGAAAAAGAGAAAATATCCACTGAGCTGCAGTTCTCTGGGGGGAAAAGCCTTGTTGGTGCCAGAGGTCAGAGGAGAATGGCCAGACTGATTCGAGCTGATAGAAAGACTCCAGTAACTTAAGAACATCTTGTTACAGTCAGGGTATGCTGAGGAGCATCTCTGAACACACACCGTGTTGAACCTTGAAGCAGATGGGCTACAGGTGCAGAAGACCACACCAGCTAAGAACAGGAAACTGCACCTAAGATCCTTATGGGCGTCTTGTCAAACTGTACAATAGAACATTGGAAAAAACATTGCACGGCCTGATTTCTGCTGTGACATTCAGATGGTTGGGTCAGAATTTGGCATACACAGCATGAAAGCATGGCTCCATCCTGCTTGTATCAGTGGTTTAGGCTGCTCGTGGTGTAACGCTATGGGGAACATTTTCTTGGCACACTTTGGGTCCCTTAGTACCAGCTGAGCATCGCTGAAATGCCACAGACGACCTGAGCATTGTTGCTGACCATGTCCATCCCTTTATGACCACAGGATAGTGCGCCATGTCACAAAGCTACTGTAATCATCTCAAAATCCTTGAGGTCACTGTACTTCACACAGGTACCAGATCTCAATCCAACTGAGCACCATTGGGATGTGGTGGAACTGGCTTTTCAGATCACTGATGTGAATCCAACAAAGCTGCAGAAAATGTGTGATGTTATGATGTAAATATGGACCAAAATCTCCAACGAATGTTTCCAGCACCTTGTTGTACTGTATGTATGCCATGAAGGATTAAGGCAGTTCTGATGTTCTGATGGCAAAAGTGGGTCCAACTATGTTTAATAATAAGTGTAGAAATGTACTGAATATTCACAGGTCTGAGCCGGAAATAATTTTATTCACTGTTATGATTCACTTGTTAATAAGCCGCATGTGTTCTGGATCAGTTCTCAGGTTTGTGAATCCGACAGACAACATCAAGTCGTGTGGGTTCATCCAGGTCATGGAGCAGCGTTTGATGAATGTGTTCTCAGAAGCTCAGGAGAAAGTGGAAGACTTCTATGGAAATCTATCAGTTGAGGTACTTTAGATGTTTTAGATCCACAAAGAGAAATTACTTTGATGTCGTTAACAATTGAAACATTATGCATGAAGATTTTTTTTCATGATCTGTGTGTGTGTGTGTGTTTCTCTGTCGCTCTGTATGTGTGTGTTTGTGTGTGGGCAGATTTTAAACACCTATCAGACAGGAAACTCTCTGGCCGTATCCTTGGTGTATGTGGTGTGGAACGGCAGCGTGGCGCTGAACGGCACCGTGGCGAGCGCGCTAATTAACCAGCTGAGTGCGGAGCTGGTCGGATATTTCCTCTTCTTCCCCCCCATGATCATCGCTGAGCGTGAGTAACACATTTACATTCATTTCCACAGTAATAAAAGAACAATACAAACCTGTGAGATTATATTTCTCACACAAGAGTCTTAAAGGAATGAAAGGATTTCAAATTTGCACGATTCTCCATTTACAGCAAAGGTAGTTTAATCGTGAGTAACCATTTGGTGTCAGACTTTTGCTTCTTTAGTTGAAGCTATGGGACTAATATGGCTCACAATCTTATCCAAAGTCTTTTTGTTAAAGAAAATCTGAATTTCTGTAGAGTTTTTGACCTCAAGTTCTTCTGTAAGAAAAGATTCTATAGAAATACTGGTTCATGCAGTATAAATTGTTCTATTAATATTAATAATAATAATAATAATAATAATAATAATAATAATAACATATATTATCATTAATTATTAATAATGATTATATTAATAATTTGAAAATTATAATTTGAAAATCATTTTAAAAAGTAAATTTTTTTTGTTAGACCCAGAAAAAATAAACGGAACACTACTACTAGTAAAGGATTTTTCCCCGTAGAACTTTATTCCTGTATCTTCTTCCCCCAGAACTTTCTAGAAGTTCTAAGGGATTTCAAAAGAAATACAATAAAAATTTGTTATGATTTTTCTTTATGATTGTTTCCACAGTTTTTAGAACTTGTTTTACAACCTTTTCTACATACATTACTATAGATTTCTATAGATTTTCAATAAATATGTAATTTTTTCCTAAACATCTATAGGATTTCCATCTCATGAGACGTGCAGCAGTAGATGGAATTTTATGTTAAACAGTATTGCTTTTAAAGAGAATCTAGAATTGATCAAAGATTTAATTATTGGCATGGAGAAGAAGAGCTTCTTTGTAACTTGTGGATATTTTATAGCATATGTAGACAGCAGAGAATTCAAAACAACTGATGGGATTTCATTTAAAAGGAAAAGCTCTAAAGAAAAAGAATCTGCATATTTTCTCAAAGGTTTCCTAGAGTTTTGTAAAAAAAAATAATAATAATAATAAAGCTATATCCATCTAACAGTTTTAGTTTACCAGAATGTTCTAGAAATGATTTGGATTTTTTTTTTTTATCAAGGATTGTACAAATTATAAAGAACTTTATTTGTAGGTTATTAGAAAAAAAAAAAATATATATATATATATTTATTTTTTAAAATCTTTTTACTATGCCTATATTGCAGAACACCTTCATAATGTATACTTTGTATATGAGTGTGCAATATGTAAATGTATGGAACACATACTGTGGTGGTGATTTAATTTTCTTATGTTATACATATAATACAGAAAGTGTATGTAAAGAAGCTACTTCTGAAGTTTATACAACATGGAAGTGACCAATCTTGCTTCCATAAAATTTCAAGTTGCTAACTTCAGCTATTTTGGAGAGATTATTTTATATGTGCCCCAAAATGGCAAGTCTCGGCGTTATACTGTCTCAGTTCAAACTATAATCATTTAAAAAGCTAATTATTCATATTTCTGTATGAATATTGATGCTAAAATTGCTGTAAGCTTCTAGAAGCATATGCCCTATAAACATTTTAAAGCTTACAGGGCAAATAATCTGTAGTGTCTGTAACCATATCAAATTCATGTTGCAATATCTTCACAATTTTGCATGTGAGAATAATACACTTTTTCAGGATTATGTCTTTTCATGTGAAATCTAAATTGGCGAAGTTTAATCTGAATGACAGTTAAGATCATTAAAAGAGTTTGAATAATAATAAAAAAAAGTTACAAATTTCATAAAAAGGGCATGAAATTGTATTTAGCCAAATGTGTTTCTTTTTATCTGATTGAAATATAAATGTGTATGTGTACAAAAAAAAATCATGGATCAGGAGATAAGAAGCATTAAGTATTATGAAAAATTATGTTACATGATCCTGTCTGAAAATTCACTGTTTCATCTCGGCGAGACATTTTTAGCACCAATATCATGTTTTGGCCAAAGGTCTTCTCAAAACTACAAAGTTCTCATTTTGCCAAACAGTCCCTATAAAACCTCTAGGCTTAAATAAAGCTTAAGTGTTGCTAAGTCAAGTCATCCAAGCCAGTCTCTTCAACTGTGCTCATAACCTCAAACCAAATAAAAGGTTACTAAAGGTATGAATGATGGTTAATTGTATTCTACATAAAGTAAATAAAACGAATAATTTAAAAAAGAAACATGTTATTTTTGTACTCTCTTTGTGTATACCTTTGTAGGTTCCATCAGCTGGATTCTAAATAAGTATTATACAAAAAATTATTATTATTATTATACAATGTACTTATTGTTGTACAACTTCAACCTTTAAATTCTTTATAAATCAATAAAATCAAGTGCAAGATTCCTTACAAAGCAAAGGTGCGCTATGTAGGAAAAATAAAGGAACTGAACTCTCCGTGTGCACATTATGATAAATTAAATACCGCGAGCTTATCAGTGCAATAGGTTTTTAGTTCAGTTTTTTCTTTTATGCATTTATTCACTTTAATTTTTGCCTTTTGTATTTTAACCGTCTGCTTAATTACCGCCTTTGAATCTCAGTTTTCAGGAGTTGAAGGTTACACTGCCACTTTGCTTCTTTTCTCCTGTTGTATTTGGGTTTGCATTGGCACCGTGAACTTTACACATATTTACTTCAGTAAATATCGGTGGTATGCACTTATCTTTATTATTTGACACAAATAATGAGATTCAGAACTGAAGTAGTTTTCTAACATTTATTAAGGTTACAACAGGTGTGGATCAACAATGAATAACGCAGCACGTAGTGCATACGTCTGATACCTGGGCAACTAGACCGCAGGTTACAGTCTGTCCGCTGTGTAATTACGGTATGCAGTCATTACACTTCTGGGGCAGGGGTAGCTCAGTGTTCAAGGAGTTGGACTACTGATCGGAAGGTCTCAGGTTCGAAGCCCAGCACCACAATGTTGCCACTGTTGCGCCCTTGAGCAAAACCGTTAACCCTCAACTGCTCAGATGTATAATGAGATCAAATCTAAAGTCGCTCTGAACAAGGACGTCTACCGAATGCTGCAGATGTATATACGTACAGTCAGGATAGCACTGATATAAAGTCTTTGATTTGTTACAGTAGCTAGCTGCAGTATGCATCAGGCTAGTTGTACAAAGTTAGCTATGCACCAACAAACCTTCACCATGTGTGCCCAGGTAGTGGGTTAAATATTGGCAGTTAAATATTTTTTGATTATAATTGACCTGTGTGAAAAGAAATATATTTTATGTATGTATATAAACGAAAATGTATATACGTAATTTCATATCTACCCTGTATAAACGAAAATGTGTCAGGAAATGTTTCTGAAGGTGACGTTTGTCCATCCTACTGCTATTACTCATGCCATGTGATGCCTCTTTTTTACCTAAGCAACCTGAGTTTTGTTTCCGAGCTGGAAAGCTGAAAAATCGCAATATTCGTAAAAATTTCAATATTTAATTTCCACAATCTAAAAAAGTATAAAATACTCGATATCCCTGTATTCTCCAATACTTGACGTTTCATTAAAGACCATTTTCAGTTCATCTGCTATCTGTCTGTTTCAGCGCTCGAGTACCACAACCTGAACACCTCAGTGGCCACCAGGGAATACTGGGTAATAACAGGTAACTTCATTCCCCCTTCCAGATACCTAATCCTGTGGAGTTTGATTGCTGAACTTTCCTATTAGCAAGCGAAAAAGTGACGATAATTTCCTACAAGAGCTCTGCGATTCAGGTGCCTACATGAAGAAAAGATCAAGTTATTTGTATGCAGATTGGTTAGAACGCATTTGGTTCCAGTGATGCTCATATGATCAACTGTACCCGGCCTTGATTGGCTAAAAATGAAGTTTATATAATTGACTTATCAGGATACTGTAAATGTTGTCATGTGCTCATGGCCTGCTTGCTGTCTGAAATTAGTTTGTTTATTTTTGTAATAAATTTGATAAAATGATAATTATCATACCTTCCCCTGTGCTACTGTGTATAATTTATACACTGTACTGTATTATACACCACCAGTATAGACTTGTAACTGAACTAATCATAATGTGAACACAGCCAAAGTCTGAGCAGTGATATTTGCAGTGAGTTCAGGGCCATTTTGAAGGTGGTTAATTATTTATGATCAACATGATCACTGGTTGCTCAAGCAGTTAAGGGTTACTTCAAGGGTAGGTTCAAGCCAAGGGGTTCATCTGCTCAAGCGGTGCTGTATCCTGGCTGAACCTGTGATCTGACACCAGGTTCCTATCAGGGATATAGTATATGAAAAATTTTTTTTTTTTTTTTAGTGTGCTGTAAGGTACATGTAATAAATAATGTTATCATAATCAAAGTAGAGTAGTAGAGTCTTTCAAGCCCTTCAAAATGCCGGGTCTCTGTTCTCTGAACGAGTATCAAGTGATGTAGAGAACCGGAGAGCAAAGTGGTTCAGTATGGGAACCAAACGGATCTTCATTAAGAGCATTTCATTGAGTGTATGTCTGTGTGTGTGCCCTGCAATGGATTGGCACCCTGTCCAGGGTGTACCCCGCCTCATGCCCCCGGGTTAGTCTCCAGGCCCCCAGCGACCCTGAATACAGGATAAAGCGGAGTGAGTAATAACTGTAATAGGGGTGCACTGAGGGCATCCTTAGTAATAAAAGAAAAAAAGGATGATAACAAGATTTAATTTGCAAAAAGGAAATAAATAATCAAAGGAAAATGAATAGAGAATTATAGTGCTAGATGTTATTTATGTAGAATAGGGACCTTGCCATGTGTTAAAGAGCTGTATGGTCCTGGGGACAAAACATTTCCTGAGTCTGTCAGTTGAGCATCTCTTCTGTTGTTTGTTTCTTAAGCTTTTTCTTAGGATTTTCAGAAGACTTCTGTACATTAAAAAGGTTTTTCAAATGTAAATACCCCAATCACAAAGCAGCTTGATAATCCTCCTAATAGTTTAAAACATAGAATTTCAACTTTAGGTCACGTCTGCAGTCTGAGGCTGAGGCCGGTACGGTGTGATGTAAATTCGCCCTTTGTATTTTTTTTATAGATAAGAGAATCATACAGAGTCAGACATGATAGAATCAAGTCTGCTTTGAGATACCGAACAGCGTCCCAGTCTGAGATGGCTATGTGATTATGTAGATATGCAGTTTGGACAGTGATAAAATAGTAGCTGTAGGCCTCTTGTACTTGCTAGTATCCTAGTTCCAGGATAACGTTAGAGATTCAGACGTGTCTTAGATTACTGAGTAAAGTCAGAATAGGGAGAAAGATACTGAAACTGAGTTTTCCTAGCACAAATGAAGCACAACAGATTAACAAGCTTTCCTGATGCTAAATTAATGTCAATTAATATGTTCATATGCCATCGCATTTTCAAGCAGAAATTCATTTTAGGATGTTTAATATTAGCTACGAGGAGCGTTCAAGTCAAACCGAGAATGAAAGCATAAAACCAATTCCCATCCCGCTTACTGTCATGACCTCACTCCAAGCGGTTAGCACTGTCACTTTGGACCGCAAGGTTCCGGGTTCAATCCCCGCCTCAGGTCTGGGTTCATGGAGTTTGCATGTTCTCCCCGTGGCTGGTGGGTTTCCTCCGGGTACTCCGGTTTCCTCACACAGTCCAAAGACATGCAGATAGTGTGTGAATGTGGATTGGAACCCTATCCAGATTGTAGCCCGCCTCATGCCCCAAGTCTCCTGGCCTAGACTCCAGGCTCCCACAGCCCTGTATACAGGATAAAGCCGTTTAGACGATGAGTGAGTGATTGAGTATGTCTGCAAATTTATGATTATTCTACTTGGACTATGATTTATTTCCAACATACTGAGAATTACTTCTTGTAAAGTTACTGATGTATAATTTGACACCTAAATAAATCCTATTCGCTCCTTTTATTATTAGATTAATTTATACAGTATTTTCTATAATCTATAACATAATCCCTGTCCCTTAAAAAATGAATGCGATGTGTGAAGGTGAAACTGACATCAGAATGCATCGTTATTACATTTGATTATTTCGGTATAATAAATTTCTCTTTTTAAAAAGAGGTGCTACAGGACAGAGCTCTGACGCTGGGTGTGTAACCTGCACATAAAGTCAGACTGAATAATGTGAGAAAAGCAAATAGGGAACTGAAAATTCCATTCTCTCCCTATGCACACCTGCTCTCTGTCTTGCTCTAGCTCTCTTTTATCACTGCCAGCATGGAGGAACGTGCTCTCGCAAGGTCGGCCTGGCTGTAATTGCAATATTTGGTTATGGAATGAAAAGAAAGATGACTTCGTCCTTTCTGTCCCTTTGATTTCTCTCGTTTTTTTTTTTCCTTCTCACAGTAATTCAAGATGTCGACAGTTCCTCGCTGGAAGGCAGTTATCAGAGCTTTGCTAGTCTGATGGAGCAGCGTTTGGCAGAGCTCTTTCTTGTCGTTGGCCGCCGCGGCCTCAGGATCAAACGAGCCACCAGCGTCGGTAGATACACAGTGCAGGTAGATCTATCTGTCATATAATGCTGTGTGAAATTATGCTTGTGTCTATTTAAATGGATTTTTAGCCATGGATTGGCAGCCTGTCCAGGGTGTACCCTACCTCGTGCCCTAAGTGTCTTGGGATAGGCTCCAGGCCACCTGTGACCCTGAAAACAGGATAAAGTGGTATAGACGATGATTAATACAATAGATGGACAAAAGTATTTGGCCAAACCTGTTAATTATTGAATTCCGGAGTTTCAATCAGATCAATCAAGATTCAATCAAGCAATTTTGGACAATGCCTCCAACTTTGGGCCAACAGTTTGGGGAAGGTCCTTTTCTATTGACTGTGACCCAGTGCACAAAGAAAGGATTATAAAGACATGGTTTGATGAGTTGGTGTGGAAGAACTTGACCGGCCCTAACACAGAGCCCTGACCCTCAACCCCATCCAGCACCTTTGGGATGAACCAGAACGGAGACTGCGAGCCAGATCTTCTCGTCCAACATCAGTGTCTGACCTCATAAATGCTCTACAGAATGAATGGGCACTAATTCAAACAGTAACACTCCAAAATCTTGTGGCCACCTTCCAAGAAGAGTGGAAGCTGTTGAAGTATATGTATTTGGGTACATTGTCATTGTAGATTTGGGTAAATATTTTAGTCCATATAAAGTAGTGTACCTAAGTAGTTTATATTACAATATAGTAGATTTTTCTAAATTTATGCTATCAAGCAGTATAATGCATGTTTTATCTATTGTATACTGTCCAAAGGCCAGCTCTATTTACAGTCAAAAGCACACATCATGAAAAAATTCTTAATGAAAATTCTTAAAAAATATATATATATATATATATATATATATATATATATCAGCAGTCTTAGATCACAAAACATTCATAACATTCTCACTATTCACTAACACAATGTCAATCTTAACCTAAGACAAAGTTCTAGCAGTGAAACTTGACTTGGCTTGACTTTAATTTGATGCTACTTGATTTTGTCTTCAACTTGACTTCACTTGTTCAACCAATATAAACCTTGTCTTATGTTGTAGATGGTTTCTATCCGGCGCCTACTCGGACCTAAGAACCCAGCCGAGATGACCTACTACGTCCAGGTGGATGGAGCTCCAATAGCTGGCACATCTGCAGCCAAAACCCTAAACATGGTCGACTCCCAGACCATGGCCCTCACACTGGGTTACTTCGTCCAGGTTCAAGCAGAGCGTACGACAATGCTTCTGATCTTCTTGAGAGCAGTGGGGGGTTAACTTTAGAGAGTCCTGACCCACACCGCATCACCTTCGACCTTGTCCCTCCTCCTTCACCTTTCCTAAGACAGGAGCAACCTGCTGGTATAAATCAGGAACAAAGCAGGGTACACCCGGGTTGTGGTGCCAAGGGCATTAACACACATTATAAAAAATCTAAAAACATATTTCATACTCTTAGAAAAGGCTCTACAGTCGACCACCCATCATCTCGACAAATCCCCAGCCTTGTGTTACTAAACACACAGCAAACACATGCGCACACACACACACACACACACACACACACACATACACACCACTGCTTCTTTGAGGAAGGTCTAATCCCACAGCTAAACAGCTACAGCACAAACTGTTTTTGTTTTAGCTCATTATGAGCTAACAAGGGACAAGAAGTTCTGACAGAGGGAGGATTAACCATGTGTGTGTATGTGTGTGTGAGCGAGATAGAGAGAAGATGGATTGATTCATAATCACTCTGTGTGTGTGTTCGTGTGTTCTCTCGAGCAGCTGTGGTGAAGAGTGTACCCAGTAATCTCTGGATCCTGGCTGTTTTGACGCCGGTGTCGTTGGTGATTGTCGTGATTGTCATGGCAGTCGCGATAATATGCAGGAGGAACCGCAACGTCTTCAAGAGCAGCGCGTTCCGCGGGTTCCATCAGCGCACCAAGGTACGTACACAATGCTACAGTATCTCTGGGGATGTGTTATAATCTTTAGGTGGTTCATGTTAGCGGTAAGTAGTGTTATTTATTTATTTATTTATTTATTTATTTGAGCCAAAATGTGATGGTCGAATTTGAGACATGTGAACATCGATGCAAACTGCTGTCCGAAGTGCACCACATGGCAGCATAACACGCTTGGACACTTCCACATACATGTGCTCACAAATAGCCACGACTGGTAAGTGTCGCTGTGATTGACACTGGAAAGAATGTATGACACGCCCACCTAGAAATCACAAATAATTTTGATCTCTTGGAATCCCAAGAGAGGACTTTGGTCTGCATCTCGAATACAAAAATACAGTGAAACTGAAGTTCTTATTATAAAGAAACACATCATCATTACCAGAAAACCTTTCATTCCTAAATGAAAGCATGTCGTTGCCGGAAGAAAACTTCTTCCTGTACTCTCACAAGAAAACTTCTTGTCATTAGAAGAAAATCCACCATGTTGGCTGTAATATACTGTAAAATGAAACCAAAAACGTTTTCTGAACATTTCTTTCCATAATAATGAGATTACTGTTTTGCAATAATAAGATGCTGATGGGGATTTTATTATTTTTTTATTGCATGGCAGCAATGCACTTTTGTAAATCCTTTGTTTCTGAAAAGTTTATACGGTGTATCTCAGGAAGTTCTCCACAACCCGAGAATGGCTGCAAGTTAATAGCTCTAAATATCCCAATGGCACAATTTATCCGTTTGGCCCATCATCATTTTCTGGCTGCTGAAATGCTGGAGGGAATCATGTTTCCTCCTTTATCCAGCAACTGACAAATTTTGGTGATTTTGCAAATGAATAATCATGAATGATCGTGTTTGAAATAATAGCACTCACACTCTACCAGCTTGCAGTGTCGGCTCGCCATTTCTGAGAGCTGGTCTAATTAACTGTCGTATCAAAACAGCAAAAGCAGACAGCAAAGTGGAACTGGTTGTTTCCCAGCTCCATCTGTCTATTATTCGTCTGGAGTATTTTATACAGTATATAGGGGGGGAGGTTCTTTCCCCCCCTTTTTTTCATAGTCCTAATAGATAGATTAGTGTGTTTTTACTAAAGCTGACAATACTCGATTTACAATGTGAATTCTTTCACAATAGAGGTTTTCAACTCAAACCGGGACTTTTGATTATCCCAACGTTTCACTAGTGCTTGGATACTATCAAGGTCGAAAGTTTTATCAGGACCCCGGAGCCATGATCGGACTGCCTGCTTCACGTCTGAAACCGCTGGCCTCCCAGGAGCTCCATTAAAGGCCCAAACATGTGGAAATGGCCTGGAGCGAGGTCAGGACTGTACGGCGGATGTGGCACTAACTCCCAGCCGAGCTCCTGTAACGTGCAAGTGGTGTTGGTCAATGATTGTGAGTACAGCTGCCACAGCCTGATGTGTCTCTTCTGCAACTTGGAGACACGTAATCTGTCGATTTTCAAGGATCAGCGCTGCACTTGCTGAATGTTCACAAGAACGGCTGCAGTGGCCTCTCAGACACCTCGGCCAGGATCCAGGATCGTCGTTCACGGATGTAACCGATTTTACATCTCCCAGTTTGACATGAACGTCCCTCATCACTTCAATTGTTACACATTCTATTGTTAAGGCTATAGATGTTAGGATGCAGGAAAAAAAAAAGTGTCTATATCCACGTACTGAGAGAAACATAATGGACCCTTTCCCTACTTCTCTGTTACAAAGGCTGTACTGTAAGTGGTAGTTTCTCAAAATGCTCAGTTGAGATAGTGAACAGAAACAGCTAATGCAGCTCTAAATCATCGCAGTGACGCGAAATGCACAAATAACTCAAGCATGAATGTATACGTGAACATTCTCCAGTTTTCCACTGATGTGCATGTACTGTAAATGACTTCACTGACTTCCATCTACTTGGTGGGATATCGGTGAGCATTTTAAAAGCCTGTGGCCAGTATTTCAAAGAATCAAAATGTGCTCAAAATGTTCTGGATCTGTTGTTCAGTGACAAAAGCAGAAAACTGAGCAATGTGTATATGGGATGAACCTAGTAGTGTATACAGGATTTGCTCCTTCTACAGCGTATGAAACTGATTGTCTGATTGTTGGCAGTGCTAGCACAGGTCAAGTCAAGTAGGCTTTTAGTGTCATTTCAACCATATACATTTCAATACACAGTGAAACAAAACAGCGCCCCTCCAAGACCAAGGCGCTACATACTGCACATGCAACATACAGTAAACTAACAGGAACTAACCCGCTAACTAAGACACCTGATTAGCTGACTATCTAAGACAAACCAAACTGACACCATAAATGAACAATAACTTTAATAACTTCAGACAACACAAAAAACAACATAAAGTTGCAAAAATGCGCAAACAAGCTAACTATGTGTTTGTTGAGGTCTTATTAGCAGCTGCACTAGAAGTTAACTAGAATGGCTAGTTTGAATGGCTAGTTTGCTAGCCAAGTGTAAAAAAAAAAAGTAGCGAGTTATTTACTGCTTACATTAATCTAGAATATCGTATTAAAAAACTTTTGTTTTTGTTTGTCTCATGCATTTCTGTACCAAAACAATGTTAAGAAAAGATTGTTTTTTTTTTTTTTTTGCTTTTACATTTTCCAAGAGGTAACGAAATATAAACTTAACGTACTGTATGAGTATATCGTATTTATCAGTAAACATTTTCAGAATGTCAGAATGTATTGTCTGTTGGCATCAGGGAAGGAAAAACTCAAACATAGATGTGATAACCTGGTCATTCGGCACATTCAGGTCGTCAGCTGACTTCGTTTTATTGCCGCATAACGTAACATGCATTCTGGACCACACCGCCTTCCTCCACTGATTTAAAGTCGAATCGTTATGCTCCCTAGCAAACTGAAGCCTTTTTCTGATGAGTCTCACTAACAAGTGGTTTTTTTAAGGTCCTAATCCTTTCCGTTCTCATCATATTGTGTTTTATAAAGAAAAAAAAAAAAGGTGTAAATGATCTCCATTCATACTGTATGTTTTTCTACAAAGTTGATGGTTCAGCACTTTCCTTACACGTTATACAGTTATATGCAGCCCAATAATTTTACCTTTCTATGATGACGACTTTTTTTTTTTTTCTTTACCCAGGCACTATATATTACTGTATATCAAATCTACTTACTGTAGAACATTAAAATGTGATATGTTTTTGGGCGTTACCACTTTTTATTGTCCTATTATGGTGGTTTTTGTTACTGTGGTGGCCTACGGTTAGGGAGGTCCCAGGTTCAAATCCCACCAAGCTGCAACTGTTGGGCTCTTGAGCGAGGCCTTTAACCTCAGATGTAGAATGTATAATGCGATAAAAATGCAAGAATGCAAAATGTCAGGAAAGGTCAGATGTTTTTATTGTTGTGTTATTACTATCAGTAAACCTGTGTTCAGTCAACAGAACACAAACAGGTTGGAGAACGGCCAGTAACACTCGTCATCCTGGTGTTGTGCTTTAACGTACTTACTGTATGTCTACTCGTGTGACTAATCCCTGTTTTATAAAAATGCATTTGTCTTTAATCCTCCTTTTGTGCAGACCTCGTATCGGAGAGACGGGAGTTACCACCACCAGGTACTGCTGCCTGTAGTGCTGTGTGTGCATGGTGTTTAGCCGCACGCTCGTGAACTGGTTTTCTCTCGCCGCTGGTGCTTATGTGGAATCGATAGCTCGATGTAAGACGAAAGGTCATCAATCACGGCGAGTGACCTGCGCAAGCCTGCGCCCTTCTTGTGAAATTAGAACTAAGCTCCATTGCGCTGATTGGACCTGGCTCTGGTGCAGCACCAGGAGCTGTAATTAACTCTGGAGGCAGTTAATGTGATTTAATTAGTTATACTTGCATTAATAAGGTTCAAAATACAAAGAAATCGCACAGCTTTGCACGGTGAAGACGCAAGATGTGTGGAAAAAACATACAGTTGCCGCTTTACTGGACAATGGAGACTGTAAGTCCATAAGTGTTAAACACTGCAGGTTTTTCTGTTTTAATTAATTTATGTGAAATACATGTCTATGTAGATGTTGTTTCTATAACAACAACAGCATATAAGAACAAACACATTAATCGTTCCAGCTACAGTCAAAGCTGCTGGAATAGAAAATTAATCAACATCATATTTTTTCCATGAGCAAGCATTGAACAGCTATGTGATGTATGTGAAATGGCTTTTTTTGTTGTTGCTTGTAATAGACAGCAGCAGCAAGTGCAAGATAGATCTTGGCTTCCTGAGTCGATTTTTAGGAGCCGATGATGAAACGCACT
>JAAGKR010011593.1:0-18931 GCA_011419295.1 Clarias macrocephalus
GCTGGTGACTCGGATGAACTTATCCTCCGCAGCAGAGGCGACTCTTGGTCTTCCTTTCCTGGGGCGGTCCGCATGTGAGCCAGTTTCTTTGTAGCGCTTGATGGTTTTTGTGACTGCACTTGGGGACACTTTCAAAGTTTTCCCAATTCCCAACGTAATGATGGCCGCTCGTTTTTTTCTTCACTTAGCTGCTTTTTTCTTGCCATAATACAAATTCCACCTCTTTGAATAAGAAGGTGTGTCCAGACTTTTGGTCTATACTGTACTGTATATATGCTGAATGCATTGAAAAGGGAATAAATACAGTAGTACGGTAATCACCACTGGCTTTTACAGTCCCTAGGTGGACTACAGTAAGAAAGAAAGCGAGAACAACAAGGGAACAAAGTGCAGAATTGCACTCTCGTAGTCGGCATGCATCGGCAAGCTGACGGACAGATAAAAAAAGGTGGTTAAAGTAATCAGGGGCAACAGACAGGATGAGAGAGAGAGAGCGAGCCGTGAGACAATAATGACAGATAAAAAGAACGAGCATTAGGTAAAATAGGGGGGCAGGAAACCAAGAGCAGGCCCACACGATTTGGCAACAAAGATAACAGTCATTCGGAGCAACGCTGCATTAACCGTGCCAAAGTTAATTGCCGTAATTGGTGACAAGTGCATTGTATGCGCGCGGTGGTGTCAGTGCGCGCCAAAGAGAGTCCCGCCGCCACGTATCAGATGGTTCACGGAGCGTTCACCGAGGCCGTTCCTGATTGGTCGTGGCGTTCACGGAGTTGCACGCTCCAAATGACTGCAATTCATTAGAACTGAGGTTTAACAGCGAATTGTGTTTGCAGCTAGAACAGGCTGGTGCACGGGGTGCGGTGACACAGAATTCCCGACAAACAGGGAGCATTTTAATTGCAGCCTTTTTTTAGCAGACTAGCAGGGATAGTGACTGCGTAATACACATTTAATGGAGGAAGAGAGAGAGAGAGAGAGAGAGAGAGAGAGAGAGAGATACTCAGTTTCATGGCAAGCAAATAGGCAAACCACAACACAGATTGCCTTGTAAATGAGTCAGTGTGAGAAGCACAGCCATGGGCGGCAAAATCTGGACACCTGGAACTGGTGGGATGCTACACAGCACCTGGGCTTGCCTGTAGGCCGCAGGCACCCTAAAACACACACACATACACACATGCACAGCATCCCCTCCTAAATACGGCTTATTGCCCGTAGAGCACAGCGGGCTACCTGCGAAGATCAAATCGCAGCTGCCTGTTGTGAAAAATAAGTGGACCAGAGGATACAGAGAGAGAGAGAGAGAGAGATGTGGATAGTATGTCACCTGCATGTTCTGTATAAAGATATTCAAAGATGTCATGCATAAACATCTACAGTATTTAAAGCCTTCATACAGACTGATGCAGAAGCAGCGTCTGAGGCGATGTATGGTGTCGGAAATCGTACATGATGCTAAAGAAAATACCAGGCTGTATGCAACTGTCTCGCGATAAAGCAACACAATAAACAGAAAATATAATATTTAAAAAAGAAAAAAAAAACAACGAGAGAGGACAAAACACAGCAGAGAAGCCAGTCAAATGCAGTCCTACTCGCCTTCAGAAAGAAACATGGTGACTTTTATGCTGCTTGACATTTTCAGTGTGCATTAAAAAGCAGCACAAACTGACGCACGTCGATATTTCAAAAAAAAAAAAAAAAAAAAAAACCCAAAGGTCTTGCCAAAAAATAAAAATAAAAACACAACAACAACTGCATGGATTTCTTTCTCTTTACAAGGATTAACCCGGCCATCTTTTGGGACATCAGTCGACACAGTCACTTTGATTAATATGTGATTAATGGTGTCGTGCTGAGGAAAGAAAAAAGAAAAAAACTAAAAGAAAAAGAAGAGAGGCCTGCTTTTTAATCACCAAGACTACGTTTACTTTAATATCATTAATATATTCATGCAGCGGGTGGGAACCGGCGGTGACTAACATCAGGGAGATAATTGGATAGGGGAAAAAGAAAAAAAAAGCCCTTCAAAAAACAGAGTACTTAAGAAGTGTTTGTGCAGTCTGGTTTTATTCTGGTTAACAGCATTTACACGTGAAATATCAGAAGGACGACAACTGTTTGTGCTTAACTGCAGTCTTGATGTTTTAGGCAGGAAAGAAGCACCGTGATTAGCGCCGATTGTGTCGCGCGATCAAATCCTTTCATGCCGCACTTAAGACGTCGTCATGTCAAAGCCCGTGTGATCATTTTAGCACGTGTGTGTTTAAATAAAGATTTCTAATCTTTTTAGTTTGGTGTAGGAAAAACATCCAAGATGCCTTTTTACACCAAATTTTATCTATTTTCACACATCTTTCTGATTTAACCAACAAATTGGCCCATGTCTGACTCACTGTTTTTGTAGCAATAAATTGCGCCTTGTGTGTTTTTTGGGCATATAATGAACGACATGGGCCTGATGAGGGTGTTTCTTAAAATTATAGCTTATGTCCATCCATCCATCCATCCATCCATCTAGCAACCTCTGTAGTCCAACTAGGCACCATGAAGGCCAAAGGTGACCACTGTATTTATTCTCATTATACAACCATGGTCCGACCTCCAGTCAACACACACATACTACAGGCAATTTGGAAACGCCAATTAGCATAATATGCAAGTCTTTGGGAGGATGAAACCCAACAAGCACATGGAGAACATGCAAACATTACATACAGACCCAAGGCGGGAATCGAACCCCGACCCTGGAAGTGCAAGGTGACAGTGCTAACCACTACGCCACCATGCCACTCTTCTTAATAGTCATAATATAATACTATACTAAAAAGTGATACTGAAAATAAAACAGTAATACTGTGCCAAATAGTGATACTGTGCTTAAAAGTGATAACATGCTAAATAGTGATACTGTGCTTAAAAGTGATAACATGCTAAATAGTGATACTGTGCTTAAAAGTGATAACATGCTAAATAGTGATACTGTGCTTAAAAGTGATAACATGCTAAATAGTGATACTGTGCTTGACAGCCATTCTGTGCAACATAGTGATACTGTAATACTGTGCTAAATAGTGATTCTGTGCAAAATAGTGATACTGTAATACTGTGCTTAATAGTCATAATATAATACTGTACTAAAAAGTTATACTGAAAATAAAACTAATACTGTGCTAAATAGTGATACTGTGGTTAACAGTTATACTGTGTTAAATAGCGATTCTGTGCAAAATAGTGATAATATGACACCATACTAAATAGCGATACGGCGCAAAATAGAAATACGATGCTAAATAGTGATACTGTGCTTAACAGTTACAGTATAATATGCCAAATAGTGATACTTGGAAAAGTAGAACAGCAACAAAGTGACTTTTCACCGCTGTATGAAAAAAACTGATTGCATTCTCTCTGAACAAGAGGCTTAGACGGCTTTAGCAACTATGCTCTCCTGCTCACCATGCTTTACAGGTTCTTGTTCGTATAGTTAAAAGACAGAAAAAAAACAAAAAAACAAAGTCAGGCTAGCTTAGCCAGAGATCGAATGAAGCTTGTGGTGAATTAACAGGCTAGCAAAACACACACACACACACACACACACACACACACACACACACACACACACACACACACACACAAAAGGCCTGCTGTCCTAATGCAGGGAATAAAACGTGTATATTACCAGAGCTAGCCAGTGCAACACTCATGTACAGCAGGAGATACAGTATAAGACGGACATCAAAACTTGATGTAATGTTGAAATGTTAATGTGAAAATGTCATGTCTTACCGCTGCAACACAATTCTCACAAAATCTAGCATGCGAGCACTTTGACGTGCATTTCCTGAGTATGGAGACAAAATCTTGATCACCGCCGATGGGCTGGGTACATCAGAGCTGTGCAAAAGTTTGCGCGCCCTGAACATTTACTGTGATTCAAAGTTGTATAATAAGGCATATGTTGCAAATGTTAGTCATAATTAATTTGTATAACATAAAATACAGACGCATCACCTGTCCTATCCTATTTAATAAATTTAATTTTAATACACCTCTTCAACATGCAACTTCCACCAATCTCGCATCAGAGACATTGATTCTTCCTGTGGTCTACCATTTCCTTAAGAAAATGCAAAAAAAAAAAAAAAAAAGTACCTGTCAGTACTCTAGCTTTGTCTGGTGTTGTAAACTCTCTCTCTGGACAGTGTGGGTGTGAAGAAGTAAACAGATGAATGTGCAAGGTTTCTGGTTTTATTAAAATCAATACATCAAGCGAAGCAAAGCAAAAGGCGAAGGCAAACGTGAGGCAGGCAAATGCTCAGGCGACTGGCAAACAGACATAAACTAGACGGTAGCCGCAGTTAAACACTAATCAACACGGGCGGATGATAAAAGCTTGGAATCGTGTCAGACACGATTGCCGGAATGTCTGCTTGGCATTCCGAGTTATTTACAGCAGCGAGCGTGATTGTTGAACAGCTTCATTAGCGCTCCATCGTGCGAACGTGAACACGAACAGGTGGCTGACTCCAGGTCATGTTTGCCGACTGAGGATCACCGAAGTTCTAGCGCTTCAGGAGTTACAGACCCGGATCGAGTCAGTGCCTCAGCTGTCTGAGGGAGACATGATTATTTATCAGATGATGACTCCGAGATGACTGCATGTACCATTCAGGTCTCTGAGGTAAAGAGAAAGAAATACGCAGACATATACAAGGCAGTATTCACTTACTGTATAAGAGTCCATACTTTTTCTTCTTCTTCTTCTTCTTATTATTATTATACTATTACTTACTATTACTATACTTTTTTTCTTTTTGCAAAGAGTTGCCTGGAGCCAATTTGCAGCACTCTTCAAGGTCGCCTGATGGAGACGTCTCTATCCCGACCGAATGGCATTTCTTTAACCGATGCAATCGGGGTAAAAATGAACCCATTGTTATAGGAAGCAGTAATCTCTTCTAGTCCGGACCTGAAGTTCGCTCTGCCTCCCTGAGCACTACTCTGACCTTACGATTCCACGTCTCTTCTCCTCTCCTCTCTCTCGGATAATAAAATAGATCTAAATCACAGAACGGTAGTATGACCGTGGATTATGGCCAGAGACTGCTTCAGCCCTTCTGTCACGCTGAGGATGCTTTATCGGAGGCTTTATTTGCAACTTTTTGATGTTTGTTTTTCCATGCCATGAATTAATTACGCTTAATGAAGATGCATTCGCCGCTCACTAATTATGCAGGATCAAAGGCTCGCCCGAGTCATTGTATTTTCCCCGCTGATGAGATGGCAAAAGGCGGACAGTGCTGGAATTAGAGATGTAGCGCTATGAAAATCCTCGGCGAATAAATGAAACATTCGGTTATGAGTACGTGTCTGCTGACAAACCCTGTGACCCCGAGGCCACGGCGGATGATACAAAATGACTCTGCTGAATTACCGCGCGGATAAATATATTCCTATTTCACACTCATCGCCGTTGAGCACGTCTCATATTCAAGGGTCAAAAATGCACCAGTAAACACATATTAATGAAAGTATGGGTATTATCCGTAGATCTTACTCAGCGCAGCTTTTCTGAACATCTATTTCTTTTCCTGTACATTTTAGTTTATATTTGTACATCTTTTACCTTTAAATGTGAACATATTGCACCTTTAACATAATGTTAAGGGAGATATTACTGCAAAGCTTTACTTTTAAAAGCAACTAAAAAAACACACACACACACACACATCTTGCACAAGTTCAGGTAAAAGATACATACTGAAGGTACAGAAGATGTACCACTACAGGCAAAGTTTAATACCGTTACTTGAGAGATTGTGCAGTGGTTATGATTTGACCCAGAGGCAAGGCTTTTGCATTTCTATCTTGTATAAGACTTTATATGCAGTGCGATTTCACAGTTGTTATAGGTGATCTGGTGTTTATTGGATGTTAGGAATAAAAGCATATACACCCAGCGGGAAGGTTCGGCTGTCAAAACATTGCAGTAATGTTAATCCGGCAATGAAACAGATGTTGGAAGTCGTTTTTAGACGTCGTTAGAATCACTTGATGCAATGATGTCAGACTGATCTCAGGTGTGACACTAAGACTGCTTTGAACAAGTGAACACAGATACCCTGTGACTGAGGCGCGTACAAGGGACGTTCAAGTCAAACTGGGACTTGATTATTTTTTACATTTTTTTTTTGGCGTGAATAAGGCTGTAAAACACTTTGACCTTTATGGAAAACCTCAAGCAGTGAAAGATGATCCACATGTTCAGGCCATTAAAAGAGTTCCTGGGAGGCCAGTGTTTCAGATGTGACATCATCATCATCATCATCATACGACGGCAGAGTACCCGCTGGGTATGCAGTATAGATGTGAATAATTCACCTTTAATTGATTAACTGCCATTAATAATTTAACTGTATTAACTGATAAGCTTTTGCATCACATTGCGTGGTAACCTTGACAACCCAGCGTTTCACGTGCACGGTCGATGTGGGCGGGGCTATTCACAGACGGGTTTGTGTTAATATGACAAGGTGTGCAATGGAGTAAACCAAAGAAAAGAAAATGATTCAAGTTATCTTGGATATACTTTGAGTCGCGGAGTAAAATGTGCTTGTTTTCATAGAATTTTTTTTTTTTTTCAGGTTGATCAGGGTGTGATATAAATCAGACCTGCGTGGGGGTGAGAATCTACATTCAGCTCATAGGGCTGATTTGTAACTCGGTGTAATGTCAACCAACTTATTATGCATCAATCCATCTTTGTTTGGTGCATGACTAATGTTTGACATTTCAGTGTTGACTTCTGTGCCGTTTTTCAGTCTGTCTGACCCCTGACCCGTGCGAGCGCGGCGAGCCGCGGGACCGCGAGCACTTTCGGAGAAGATTCGAGATTTCTCACGCCATTCCAATGCTCATTTTCTGCCGGCTTTGGGCTGATGGTATCAGTGTTGCAGTTCTCATTTATACACCACTCTGCTGAGAACTTGAGTGGGTGTTTTGTCAAGAGCAGAGAGGGTGAAGAGTGTGTGCGCGTTTGTGTGCGCTATAGCCCGGACCCACCACTCACAGTGACAGATTCAGTGGACAGTGGGTGGCTTGGAAAAAAAGAAATGTCCCCATTGATCATCTGCTGCGTGTGTGTCACTGCCATGTTTCTGTTGTTTTCTGTAGTTGCGGCGTTACAGTGACCAATCGCCTCCCCATCTCCATTTGTCTTACATCTGTCGCTTTCTTCTTTCCCTCTTCAACTCGCGCTTTCCTCTTGGCTGGATTGTTTTTCGGTCTTTACTGACTGGGATACTGTTGAAAATCTCGCTTTCTTCTCCGCTGCATGGCCAGCATTTCTCCCCCCCCAGCCTTCTTTCTTCCTTAGAGATGGCTTGCATAGTTGCCATTATTTTTTTCTTCCCCTTTTTTTCTTCTAATCCACCACCCACTGACCGCTGAATAACGATGAGTGGGCTTTCACTTTCTTTCTCACCCGCGGTCCAGTGCCAAGTTCAAACTAGTTCATAAAAAAACAATCAAATTAATTACAGGAAGCAGTCTGTTCGAATAGATTTTTAATCGTCTGCACTCTGTGAGCTTTCCCCCTCTCTTGATTGTACAGAATTTTGGGTCATCGGAAGAAGTGAAATCATGCTAGTACCAGAAGTTCTAGGTTTGGTTATTTGGAGATTTAAAAAAAACTTTTGGGCCTCCGAGTGGCGCAGTGGTAAAAGCGCTCGCCCTATCATCCGGAGATCGCTAGTTCGAATCTCGGGTGGTGCTGTAACCTCTCGCAGCCGGAGGTCTAGAGAGCTGATTGGCCGAGCTCTCTCAGAGGGGAGGGATGAGAGGTACTTAGTGCTCCCACATTAATCACGGCTCTACAGCCAGTCAGGGGCGTCTGTCAGCTCCCGCAACGGAGGGAGCGGATAGCGCTGTCCTCCGAGTGTGTTACGCCGCCCCCAACGGTGCGTGAGCGAGCAGTTCAAAAAGATGCGGTCGGTTGGCGTCACGAGGTTCGGAGGAAACACATGATAGTCTTCGGCCCTCTCGGCTGAGTGGTAGTAGTAGCCTTAATGTGCGAGCCCCCTAGTGACGGGGAGGTATTGGACACAACTAAATTTTTTTTTTTGGAACAATTTGCTGGCTTAGAGCCAACGAAAACCAATTCTAACCTTGATGTTCAAGTCAAACTGGGACTTTTAATTGATTGCTCCTCCCAGCGTAAGATCAAGGTAAGAACTTTCATCCTTCAAGGTAAGAACTTTCATCCTTACACCAGAGCCATGATCGAATTGCCTGCTTCATGTCTGAAGCGCTGGCCTCCCAGGAACTCCAATAACAGCCCAAACATGTGGAAACGGCTTGGAGTGAGATCAGGACCGTACGGGAGATGTGGCAATAACTCCCGGCTGAGTTCCTGGAATGTGGCAAGTGTTGGTGAAAGATTGTGTGCAGTTCCCACAGACAGAGCAAGTTAAGAACAAGTTATTTGTCGATTTCTTTAAGGATCACGTTCATTAGAATGACTGCAGTGGGCTCAGAGCCAATTTGGTCGATAGCATCATTCTCAGACGGACAGGATTCCTGAAAATGTTGCACTAGGGGTCTAACCCTGCGTTCACACCGAACGCGGCGAGAGCGTCGAAACAGCCGGAAGTCAGTCATTTTCAATGGGAGCCGGCGGCGAAGAGTGGCGAAGGGCGGCGCGGTGAGAGCGGCGAGAGCAGCAAAGAGAGTTGTTGTAGTAGCAGTCCTGTAACTTTTGTTCCGGCTACATTAGTTCCCACGCGAAATGCTCGTTGCATTAAACTTGCACTTTAAATAGCCTAGGAGAATTTATAATTCAAATTAATGTTATTTTAATTAAAGACAAAGTCTAGTAAGTGATTCTAATAATGTTATAATAATACGAAATATAATATAATAATAATTTAAAAAATTAATATTAAATTAGACTAGCAATTCACAATGAACAGAAGCCACACCATACAAATGCCTTATAATTTGTTTATTTCTACAATACAGTTCTTTCTATCAATCAATTTCTTGTTTTCTTCCACATTTTGGTCAGTCTCCACAAGATCAACAAGCTTGATTGCTTTGCCGACCCCTTTAAATACAAGAAAGGCGTTCGGTCTACGTCAGAGCGGCGAAGCGCGGCGACAGACGTCGGCGGCAGGGCGGCGAGAGCAAACTCTGACGCTCTCGCCGCGTTCGCTGTGAACGCAGGCTAAGGGTCTCATCCCCGTACCGTGCTTAAAGTCCAGTTTTATGCCTTCATGCATGAGAAATTTCATCACATGTCTCAGTTTTACTTGAACTCGAACCCAGAAGTATTGTATAATTTCTCAACAAGCATCATAGGACAATGTGTTCAACTTAAAAGAAAAAAAGAAAAAAAAAAGTCTTTTATTAATGAACCACTTGAATAGTAACTTGGTGGCACCCAGAAGAGGTATGAATGGGGACTGGAATCACTCAAAGCTAAATAAAAAAAATAACAGTGACAAATCCCAGGAGAGGTTGTTTTTTTTTTTTTTTTAATTCTCATCCATTTCATGGCACAGTGGCTCAGTGGTTTGCACTGTCGCTTTGCAACTCCAGAGTTCGAGTCCCACTTGGGTGTGTGTGCATGGAGGCTGCATGTTCTCCCTGTAGTAGGTGGGTTTCCTCCAGGTACTCAAGTCTCCTCCCACAGTGCAAAGACATGCAGACTAGGCTAACTGGCGTTCCCAAATTGCCCGTAGTGTGTGAATGAGTGTTTGTATGGGATTTGCACCCTGTCCAGGGTGTACCTCATCTCATGCAACAAGTCTGTGCTGGGATTGGCTCCAGGCCCCCAGTGACCCTGTATACAGAATAAAGCGGTATAGACAATGAGAGGATTAAGCAGCCAGATATTGAGGGACAAAGCTATTAATTAACATGAGAGTACAGTAGATGTGAAACAGTGCTGTGTGGTGCTTTAAGTAAATGTTTTTAGTAAGCAATAAGCAGAGGGAGTGGGTGGGAAAAAAACGAAAAAGAAAAAAAAAAGACAGTCAAGACCATCGCTAACATCCATGACAAACTGGTTACGTAAACATCTGTTCAGACAAGGGAGCAGGAATGTTAACACGAGTATACAGTTCGTCTTGTTAGATTTAATAAGGTGTCACTGCTTGCTGAAATGACAATACAGTCATGTTTACCGTTGCTGGTTGAAGTTGTGTAAATTTAGCCTGAAGATACATTACAACCGTCAGCAATGTCTCGTAGAGGCAGGTCTCGTACTTAAAGGTAGAGGAGACAAATGATTCGGTTTCTGCAGACACCTTCACATTCCTAGTCAACGTTATTCTTACAAGTCTCTCTCTCTCTTTCTCTTGCACTCTCCTCACAGTTTGACTTCTAAAACACTGCAAACGTACATTTCTTTCCTCCTTCCAGCGTGCCCTTGCTGTCACCCTTCAATCTCTCCACACGCCGTGAAGGCCAGGTGGGGCGCGTGGCATTAGCAGTTCTCCCGAAAAGCCGCGTAACCTTTCTCTCGCTCTTCAGCTGGAGCACGCCTCGTAGTGGCTCCTTCATTTAAACAAGTCTACTGGGGGTTTCGGCGCTCATCCTGCTTGAATAATTACTTCTCAGGCCTGGGATCTCTCACTCACTTTGCTATAAGTGCTATAATGTATAAAAATAAAAAATGGTTTCGGTTACGCATCACGATTCTTTTGTGTGGCTATGCATGCATCATATTCATACTCCAAAATGATTTTTTTTTAAATCAATTGTACAATGTTGCAGTACCTCTATAATCCTGCAGGGGTGCTCTAAACTATTCACACACAGCACAGCATCCTGTGTGGGAGGAGCAAATAATTTGCCAAGTTTGTTTAAGAACTGTAGCAAAATCTGAAAAAAATAAAAATAAAAAAATAAAAATATAGTATCAGAACATTTACGTATAAAATCATGACACTAGCAGATTTACAATGCGAATAGTACCGGCACCCAGGTATCGTGATAATATCATGTCGGGAGTTCCCTGGAGAGTCCCATTATTCTATGGTCCTCAGTTGTAACTCCGTTTTCAGTTGTAACTCCGGTGCGAGCAAAAATGGACGACCCCCGCTTGTGATTAATTTGCAGGAAAGAAGAGCAGTGTGCAGTGATTCGTTTTTGTGGTCTGAGGGTGTACAGTACCTGGTGCCGTAAGCACAGTAGGGAGAAAGTGTTTGGATATCTGCAAACAAGCAAGTTTAGACCGATAATCTAAGGAAGATGAAAATTATTTTTTCCCAGATTTTCTCCCTAATTTAGTCGTGTCCAATTCCTCCCCGTCACTAGGGGGCTCCCACATTAAGAATACTACCACCACTCAGTCGGGAGGGCCGAAGACTATCATGTGTTTCCTCCGACCGCATCTTTTCAAGCTGCTCGCTGACGCACCGTTGTGGGCGGCGTAACACACTCGGAGGACAGCGCTATCCGCTCCTTCTGCTTGCGTGAGCTCACAGACGCCCCTCCGGCTGCAAGAGGTTACAGCATCACCCGGGAATCAAACTAGCGAGCTTCAGGTGATAGGGCGAGCACTTTACTTTACTAGGGCGAGAATCGTTACTGGTGATAAGACATGGATTCATCCCTACGAGTCTGTCTCATCACTACAAGAGTATGGAACAAAAACATTCGCAGTCACCGAAGTCGAGTATCAGCTGGAAAATTCATCAATGCTTACAGTTTTCTGGGATTCTCAAGGGCCAGTATTGGAACATCATCAGGAAAAAGATTCAACGCTCAACAGTGCTCGTTACAGTGAGACGCTTATTGAAGATCCGAAGCCTAAACTTAAGATTAAACGCCAAGGACTGCTATCGAAGGGTGTTATGATCCTGCATGATGATGCACAATTCTGCCCACACCATTGACACTCTACAAAAACTTTGTTTTTAGGTGTTAAAGCATCCTCCCTATAGTCCTGACCTCGCTCCATCAGACATTCACCTGTTTGGTCTCCTGAGATCAGCCCTACGAGGAAGACGATGAGGAAGTGAAGACAGCGGCGCATTTGTGACTCGCATCGCAACTTAAGACATTTTTTTAGGAGAGAATACGAAAGCCTGTTGACAGATTGTATTGCCTGTTGGCACAGGTGTATTGAAATGCAAGGAGGTAAGAACGAAAAACAATGTATTTGCCTTTTCTAAAAAGTTCATTCCAATAAGGTCTACAGCCGGAGTGCGGCTCATTTTTGACTCACCCTTGCAGTTAATTTTTATGCAAAGCTTGGGGCGGAGCTAGCCTGGAATATACAGAAACCTGAACAAAGGAATGAGCCAAATCCAATTCCATAGGACAAATGAGACAGGACAGATCAAGACACACACAGGAATGTGCACTTCTCAATACCAACAGCCTCTTGACTTCAACAATTCACTCCCTCTCCCTCTCGATTCCCCTTCTTTACCTCCCACGTTATCGTCGCTTTCATTTTCCTTCTTCTGATCTTCTCGCAAAAGCCTCTCTAATACAGATTCAGCCGCGTCCCCACTGAGAGCTGCTGGTAAAGGAGTGCATTATGCTTTCGTTTAGGTTTTTTTTTTTTCTTCCGCAAAATCCTGACAAATCAAAAGTGGAGGTAATTTAACAGTCTACAGCTCTGCACTCCTGATGCCTTTATGCCACTGTTTTCCGTCTCGTCTCGGTCCTGTATGGATTTGTCGAGATGAAATATAGAAACGGCATTAAATCTGTCGGGGGGGGGGAGGAGGCCGATGAGAACGAGATGAACATGATGAAGGGCCGCTTTAGTGTTGCTGGAATTGGACGCATCATTTTAGTTGTATTCAAATAATGGTAGAGTGAGTAGTAAAGGTGACACGTCGGAGACGCGGGAATGCGGTTGGAAATGAATGACATTCAGGGAAGAAAACTCTTGGCACAGATCTTCCCTGCTCAGCAAGTCAGCATTTTCCTGATGCACAGCACTATAGATTAGTTTTGGAGGTGTGCACAACAAAACTAACGGGAATTTGCGCAAGCAACTCGCACCCATGAATGCGCTCTCTGTTACGATGCAGATACGGGAGTATGCGTCACCGCGGGAGCTCAGCGAGTGCAGGATTTTTCAAAGAAGCAAGTGAGGCAGAAAACAAAAACAAGAAACTAAACCAGAAATGAGACGTGTGCTGCCTTCGAGTCTTCTTGGGGATGTTGCAGTTAGGATGTGAATGCCCTTAAGCTCAAATTTTGCATTCAGTACATGCTATTTAAAATAGCAAATTTCCCATTTTAGCCATGTTTAGGCATTCAGTTGGATCTCTAGTGTGAGTGTGTGTACAAAAAAACAAAACAAACAAACAAATAAACAAAAAATGCCATGCTTTTTTGACCTGTTTTTTCATTTTTTAATTTCCTAAAACAGGCATGAAAAAGTAAATCAGACCCCCCCCCCTCCCTACTATGACATCATATAAGAAGTTCCCGTCAGGAGTACCTCAGCAGAACCTAATCTACATAGACACTGAAACTCCCCCTTATTTCTTCATAACAAATACAAAGCCATGACATGCGACAACCGCAGCAGCGACCTCATTTCCCCTCTCGTCTGTTCCAACCACTCACCAGTACACTAATCACCAGCCTGAACGTCTGTCATCATCTGCACCTGTCTCTCACTGGTTCATGGATTAAATTAGATGTTTTTTTTTATACCTGAATGATTCATGGCTCACTGTGTGGTTTAACAAACAAAAAGCAATCCTGAAACTGCTCAGATGCAGGGACCGGACTGAAAATGAAAGCTCAAAAAATTAGCAAAAATAAGAGCCAAAAAAAAAAAAAAAAAGACCTTCAGGAAGCCTGGAGAACTGACGTTAAATAATACAAGAATGTCTGGCTCTTTGGAAGCAAAATATGAAATACTGTAAGGTCTTGGGTGACTCAAGACTTTTGCACAGTGCTGCATGTTAACTTGTTAAATAAGCAGTACAATATGGGACCTTTGAGCATCATTTTAAACGTTTAGCTCTTCAATTTCCTTCAGCGGGATAAAATAGAGCAAAATAAAAACAACACACCATGAACACACAACATGGCGCGATCATGACTCATCTGAACTCATACAGTACAGTAATAACAACCAAACATAATGATACACATTCAGGATTTTACTCCTGACATCTTGACACAATAGGGAGAAGGAGCTGGGGACCAGAGACCATACCCAATCCCAACCTACCCCAAAAGTAAAAAAAAAAAGAAAAATAATAATAAATCAATACAAATATCTTACAATAATAATAATAATAACATTAATTTTGTAGAAATTATAGGTAGAAATCCCAATCCAGCATCTTCACCATTAACTTATTTGCTCGTTCTGACTGATGACAGAATAAAGTGAGCCTATAAATGTCAACGTGGACCAAAAAGTCTTCAGGAACAAACACTTTACGATTCTAATAAACAGCCAAAATATTGTTGCATAAAAAATAAACAGGCTTAATATGTGTTTGACTCGGCTTCATAAAATAAATCTGTGCTGAGAGAATTTATTTTACAGTTCTGAAAATAAATTGACTGCGTAACATGTCAAAGCACCTGATAAATTGTGTTCAGTGTCACCGGGACATTTTATAAATGTGGAAGAAAGCGTCACATCTCTATGTGGTTCGATTCACCAGAAGGTTGTGTGTTCGAAGTCCATGCATGAATGACAGCGAGTCCCTTGCTTGGTTAAGTATAATGTTAAGTATAAATGTAAAACGTGTGTATGTGAGGGTTTGGCAGCAAACGGCAATAAATGGCATTTTCAGTCTTTCGCGCATTCTAAAGAATTACTTTTCTCAAACACAAAAAAGTTGTCTAAAAGCATATTATAACATAAATACTTTGTATATATAAACATTATTATTATTTTTTTTTTTTGCGAATCACAATATATCCTCGGTGACACGATGGCTTATTGGTTAGCACTGTTGCCTTGCACCTCCAGGGTCCGGGTTTGATGGGCGGGTTTCCTCCGGGTGCTCCGGTTTCCTCCCACAGTCCAAAAAACATACAGATTAAGTTAATTGGTGTTTCCAAATCGCCCTGTAGTGGGTAAATAAGCAATTTGAATGTAGGTGTGTGTGCCCCCTCCATCCAGGTTGTACCCCATCTCATGCGCCAAGTATCCTGGAATAGGCTCCAGGCCTCCAGCAACCCTCTATTAAGGATAACGCAGTATCGATGATGAGTGAGTGAGTGATCAGACGATTTTTTTTTTTTTTTTGGCTAAACGCAACAGTTATTTAATAGCCAAAGAAAAAAAGAAGAAAAAAAAACAATCACATCGCTTCTTTCTGTCACATGATCAATGAAGCAAACCTCCCCCCTGGATCAAAAAACAAACAACAAAAAAAAAACAAGTGGATGAACTACATGCATTTGATGGACATTAAGAGAATGTTGAAGTTAAGTAAAAAGGACATTTAGAGTCTGTTACTGTCATTGCAGTAAGCTGATGAAGCTGATGTCAAACTGATGAATTGTATCTATAACAATCTTTGTAATTAAAAAGGGTTTGTGTGCATCAAAATAAACGCACGACATACCTGTACGTAATATCAATACTAAACTGCATATTTACATTGACGCAGAAACAACTGCTGGCTGTGACACAAACTGGAATCAGTGGATTTATAGCGTTTCGCAAAATCTTACAAAAGCACCATTGTGACTCAAAGAAACCAAGCCCAAAATATTCTCTCTCTCTGAGTTTGCAATGCTTTATGCAGTACGCTTTTGTGAAAACCCATAAATGGATTTATCTCATGTTGAACTAAAACATGCCATATTAGGGAAGTGGATGATTAATTATTAATCACTGTGCAAATTTAACTGCTTAAAAATATATTCATGGATAAATATCTCTAAAAGGTTTTGTTTTGCATGATATTTCAAATTTCATATCTCACATATCTATTAACGTGTACACCACAAGAGGGCACACCTGCAGTCCAGCAACGTGGACGGATGGACGAGAGAGATGGTGTGTTGTTGTTTTGTTTTTATTTTTATTCTGTATGTTTACACTTTTGCTTCATTCATTTCTCACATGACTCATTTGTCTGGATGGTGGTGCTATTATTAATAAATTGATTATTAATGATGAATTGATTTTTAACATGTTCAACTATCAGTATACTACTGTATAGAATGAAATATTCATGCACGGTAAAAAAAAAAAAAAAAAATTTTAAAAAAGTCAAGTTTACGCTTATTAAAACCTCACTGCATTTTTCCAACATTGAACTGAAACCACACTGAGGAAGTGAAGAATCATGAGCGAGTCCAGAGGATATGAAGGATGAAGATTCATGCCCCAAGTGCAAAACAAGAGCAGGTTGAGAGCTAAAGATCAGCTTCGCTTGGTCGATAATTATGGCATAAATATTGGCACCAGCACCAACTACAGTCTGCACATAGCACTGAGAATTGATGCTGGTGTGGAGCAGGAACAGAAACAGATGTGCACACCATCTCTCTCATCTCTCTGTCTCTCTCTGCTTGTGAATAGTGTATGCAATGCAAGAATGCAACTGAATGGTTGCATAAAGCATCCTGATCGTTCGCTGCAAAAATACAGAAAGACTTTTTTTTTTTTTTGTGGAACTCACTTGCATTTCCCCTTTTAATTTGCTTGCTTTCCTGCTACCGCAAATACTTTCAAATAAACATTTTAGCAATACCAGGAAATGTGTGATCTGCTGCAATAATGAGCGAAAATATGGGAACAGAAACGCTTAGTGCACTTTCGTCGACTTGCGGCCTGGACCCAGGCGAAGGGGCTGAAGTTAATCTAACAAAAGGGCTTTGGGATTCTGCTCATGCGGGAGGATTTCATTTGATTGCCGTTTTGAACGCGGTGGTGGAAGGTGGGTTCAATTCTTTTAATTAAATGTCAACATCTTTATTTTAGCAGGAGAATTATACGCCCGTGGGCCTGGATCAAAGGATAAACCGCGGCTCACGTTAAAGGTGTTCGAGAACAGTGTCAAGTGGAGACATCGTGTTCAGAACAACATATGAAAGGAAAAAAAAGGCCTATGGCTCACGACATGCAGCTCGAGACAAACTCTCCATCTCATTTTTTCTGCAAAGGAAAACCTCGATCCTTTGGCCTGCCTCTCCAAATCATCCGCGTCATCGATGCGCGTTAGCATTTCATGTGTGTAAATGCTTGTGCGTGCGTGGCCGAGGTACAACGGGCGAATGCAAAGAGACTTATTTTTATACAGTCTGCAGGCAATTTGGCCCTCCGGCAGTAGCGAATGTTGACAGAGTCCAGGCGAATGATGGAAACAGATTCGAGTAAACGACTCGCGTATTGCTCTCCACCAAATAAACAAGTCGAGGTGATTAAACAGACGAGGCCAGTGAAAGCCAAAGTAATAGCAGTGGCGGTAACGGAGCACGGATGGTCACGCTGCGTTGCCTGTGTGTGTGTGTGTGTGTGTGTGTGTGTGTGTGTGTGTGTGTGCGCGCACAGGTATATGTGTGTGTTGGTGGGGAGTAAGATGGTAGGGGATCATATTGATCTCAGGTTTACACAAGGTGTTTCTGTGAGTCCCAAGCCGGAGGGGACACGCAGCTACAAAAGCCCTGAACACGAGGAATCAGCTGTCAGGGGCCGGATTCGAAATATGTACACGCACAGGCAAAGAACACACACACACACACACTCACGGTCGTACACCACTCAGTATTACTCTTTATCTTTCTGCGACTCTGACTTCTCCATCTCTCTCGTCTCCACTCTGTCTATTTCAGACCAGACACTTCGTTCCAGGTTCATTACCCTGCTGCCGTTTTGTGCTGGAAGTTGGGATAGAGCAGAAATGTAGACCGTCTGGGGGGCCCTGAGGACTGAGCTGGAGAACCGCTGCTCCAAATGAATCCATCTTTCTTCCTGTCATGCTTTTCACTCTCTCTCCCTCACTACACTTCATGGCTCTGGCCCATCTTATTTCATTCTCCATCTGCATCCTGCGTTTCCCCTTGTTCCTGTAACTGTAGGTAAGCTGATGTGGCTCATCTCATACACACCACACACCCGCACTCTCTCTCTCTACCAAGCACTTCATCACCACCTCTCTGCTGTATGAGTTTTTCCATCCAGTACTCTGGGGGCGGGAAGGACGCCATGTAAATCTGCTATCAAAAGTCTCATCTGATTTGCCAGATGACATGATGCGATCAGACCCCTCTCGTCCTCTCCGTCTCTCTCCCTGTTTCTCTTTTCTCCATTCCCTCTCTCTCTCTCTGCTTTCTTCTCCTTCCCCCCACTGCTTCATGTCAGTGAAGAGATTAATGATTATGATCACCGATCCGCCTTCCAGCCTCGACTGTCCAATGAGCAGGCCTGTGAGTAACACACACACACACACACATCCTATCATGCATAACAAACACAAACTGGGAACTGAACCGCATGTTAGACTGCGGGATGCCACATGACCTGGTGAGCTCTATTTATTAAAGCGTAGCAAATTATATTTCAAACCCACGCATCAAACCCAGCATGAGAGCAGCGAAAGGAAAGGGAAAAAAAAAAAGGTCAGAAACAATGGGGGGAAACAATCTAGGAAAATGATTAGAGCCCATTACTAATCGAAAAGCTGCCTGAAACAAAAAAAAGCGAGCGCTGGAAAGAAATTTTGCCTCTGTTGCATCGTTCGAGAACAAACGGCTTTGCGGAGCAATCTTTGAAACAACAACGTAATCCAGTTTTCATTTCACACACATGGAAGTGATTAAATAAAGCAATAAGAAAAAAACAAGCCATTTAAATCAGATCTAATCCTCAGATGTCACTGTAGAAAAGCAGAAAACTGCGACGTGGCTGCAGTCCAGCACTCACACACCTGAGACAACTCGTAAAGTCATTTACAGGTGGTGTATAGAC
>JAAGKR010011594.1:0-18930 GCA_011419295.1 Clarias macrocephalus
CGTCAAACACATAAAAGGTGAATTGCGTAAACACATTTACGCAAGTTAGACAAACCACGCCCCTTTCTTTAATTAAACTTATCCTGCTTCGTTAAGCATAAGCTGTAAACTCCTTATTCTGCTTTTTCTGGTTCATTTCATGACACACACAGATATATGTCTGTCTTACTATCCTTGTGGGGACATGTCAGTACCATAATTATTAATGCAGCTAATTAATGCTTTTATGAAACCTACATCTCAGCCTAAAACTTAAACTAAAAGGAAACTCACATTCTCCTCTATTTTTTCTCTTTCTTCCACAATTGATTTCAGCAATATTGCTTAGGCACATGCAAAAATGTCACCAAAATAATGCAAATAATGCATTATAATGCAAAAAAATTGCATTTATATATTAATGTAAGAAACAAACTGCACAGTCATTATTTGTCCTCGGCTTAAAAATATCATCTGTCTCAGGTATCTCACAAATTGGCAGGCAAGTTCTGGTGAGTATCTTGGAAAATCTACTGAGTTGTTCTGGATATTTTGACTGTAACTTGTTTCTTACATTTTCTTTTTGCATACCAAACCCAGATGTTTCCATTATATCATTTGTCTGAACAGTGGTTTGTTATGTAATAGGTTCTTTCATTACTGACAATTGTCTTTAACATTTCATAGTCCGTAATGCCTATTTAGGGTCTCTACATAAAACGTTTTCCACCCTTGGACCTACAGAATGATTTAGGGGATGCTTTATGGTAGTAGTTGGAAAGCACAGTCAATGGGCTCTTCTTCTTTTCTGTAGATTCCATAATCTATATGTATGTATGGCCTCACAGTGGCGTAGTCCAAATTTCTGTCCAAATGAAAAGTGAAAGTACTTGTTACTTACCTGGCTACGTGCCCCAGTTATTTTAATTTCTTATTAAACATACATATGCCATGCGACATTGCATACTGCTTTCGTTTATTTCTAATTGTTGAATTAATAGATAATATTAAATGAGTATTGTGAAGCTTCTAGGTCATGTGACTTGGTGACCTCAAACTTGTACCAAAATAACCAGATCTGAGACCCCCAAAAGGTACACCTCTTTGTAGTCAAAGAAATTTCTTCAATTATTTTAATTCATTTTTTATAATAAAAAAAATAAAATAAATAAAAAGCTTTTATTTATTCAATAAGTGTTCCAGCATGATAATGACCCCAAACACACCTCCAAGATGACCACCAGCTTGCTAAAGACCCTGAGGGTAAAGGTGATGGACTGGCCAAACATGTCTCCAGACCTAAACCCCATAGAACACCTTTGGGGCATCCTGGAAAGGAAGGTGGAGGAGCACAAGGTGTCAAATATCCACCACCTCCGTGATGTTGTGATGGAGGAGTGGAAGAGGATTCCAGTGGCAACCTGTGAAGCTCTCGTGAACTTCATGTCCAAGAGAATTCAAGCCATGCTGGTAAATGATGGTGGCCACACAAAATATTGACATTTCACATTTTCACTTAGGGGAGTTCTCACTTTTGTTGCCAGGGGTTCAGCTATTATTGGCTGTATTTTTATTTTTTATTTTTTATTTTGAGGGGACAATAAATTTACACTGCTATACAAACTTTACACTGACTACTTTTCATTGTATCAAAGAGTCATTTATTCAGTGTTGTCCTATGAAAAAATATAACTAAATATTTGCAGAGATGTGAGGGTGTACTCACTTTTGTTACATAATGTCTCTTGGAATAAAATAAGTTGTACTTTGTGGGGGTCTCAGAGTCAATTACTGTGGTACTACTTTGGGGTCACTGGGTCACATATTATTTATTAAATAAAAATCAATGAAGAAATATCTTGGGATAAAATAAGGTGTGCCTTGTGTGGGGATTATTTTGGTACCAGCTTGGGGTCACCAGGTTCCATGACCTAGAAGCTATTGAAGAAATAGTGTTAAAAAAAAATTTTAATCAATGAAGACATATGTTGGGATAAAATCAGGTGTACCTTTTGGGGGTCTCAGAGTAAATTATTTTGGTACAAGTTTGAGGTCACCAAGTTTAGAAGCTATTGAATAAATAGCTTTTTTTTAAAATAAAAAATTAAGTAAAAATGAATGAAGACATTTCTTGGGATAACATCAGGTGTACCTTGTGTGGGGCTTCAATGAGATTATTTTGGTACCAGTTTGGGGTCACCAGGTCACATGGCCTAGAAGCTATTGAAGAAATAGTTTTTTTTTTTTTTTTTTTTATAAAAAATTTTATTAAAATAATTGAAGACATTTCTTTGACTACAAAGAATAAATAGAGGTGTACCTTTTGGGGGTGGTAGATCTGATTATTTTGGTACAAGTTTGAGGTCACCAAGTCACATGACCTAGAAGCTATTGAATAAATAGCTTTTTTTTTTTTTTAAGTAAAAAATGTAATAAAAATGAATGAAGACATATCTTGGGATAATCTCAGGTGTACCTTGTGTGGGGCTGCAATGAGATTATTTTGCTAACATTTGAGGTCACCAAGTCACATGACCTAGAAGCTATTGAATAAATAGCTTTTTTTTTAATTTATTGTAATTAAAATAATTGAAGACATTTCTTTGACTACAAAGAGTTGTACCTTTTGGGAGTCTCAGATCTGGTTATTTTGGTATCAGTTTGGGGTCACATGGTCACACGACCAAAAAGCTATCGAAGAAATAGTGATTTAATAAAAAATATATATATAATATTTGCCTAGTACTTCACAATACTCATTTAATATTATCTATTCATTCAACAATTAGAAATAAACGAAAGCAGTATGCAATGTCGCATGGCATATGTATGTTTATTAAGCAATTAGAATAACTGGGGCACGTAGCCAGGTAAGTAACAAGTACTTTCACTTTTCATGTGGACAGAAATTTATCGACGGTCCCTAAAATACCGCTTCCGAATGTCTGTCCAATGTTTGAATATCAAACAAACTTCACCGCGGTACACAACATGGCTAGTGAGGGAAGTGAAAGTCAAATGAAGCTTAATTTTTCCCATAATTAATCGTCATATAAAACGACGAAAATAAGATTAATTTGTGGTCACTATAACATAACCTATAATAATAACGGAACCAAAAAATAATAATCTTGAATTCAGTCACGTGGCCAAACGCACTTCCGGTGACTCGAATGTGCATTGGTATAGTCGTCCGCTGTTCTGGTTTAGAAGGCCAAATAGCGACAAGCCGGTGAGTGGTATCTACATTAAGATGTACAGCCCAGTCTTCGTAAGATTTTAGTGTTTGTTTCTCTTGGAGTTTGTGGAGACGACCTGTTTTGCACGGTGTGGCCCAGACAAACCTGACGCTAACTGTGAATTTCGGGTGCAATGGCGTGTCAGTCATTGAAAGTCCTTGAGAGTGCAGTAGCAAGTCTCTGTGTGTCTTCGTCTAGATGAGTGATTTCAACCTTGAGGGGAAAATTAGGGATTATTTTTAATCCACTGTTTCTAAGAAACGGTTACAGTCTCCAATGAAAATGACATGACACTGCTATTTCTTACATCTCACGTTAGCGAGCAGGTATTCCTACAGGCTGGCTAGGTGACATAGCTATGTGTTTAAAACTCGTTTCCTCTTTACATTCGTACTTTTTTACATCTCCATCCAATTTGTGTTGCAGAATGATCATCGGTTAAAGCTTAACATGTAGAACAAGCCGAACATAATATTTTAAGATGTTATCGAGCTGGATATCAGCCGCTGATACTTGACTTCATCGGAACGAATGTGTTTTGTTTGTGTTTCCTTCGGAGCGAGCCGTTGCGCGCCTGTTTAGCGGCGTTCCAGTTAGACAGTTTGTCCAAAACCACACTCTGTATATTAAGTAGTATAAACGCTTAATATAAAATATTAAAACACTTTCCGGTATTCCCACAAAGCACTGCCTGTAAAAGATGTTAAGGAGCCTATGTAGAAATGATATGGTTTGTAAATTATCCTAATATTTTATCTAGTGAAACAATTCCAAAGAGTCGAAACAATTATCACAAATATAATAAGATAAAAGAAAAAAATGTATAAAAACCATTATTCTAGTGGTTTTGAAATAAACATAAAGAGAGAGAGAGAGACTTTATTGATCTCGAAGGAAGTTCCACATCTATTTACTTATTTATTTATATACACCATGCAGAAGGCCGGTTCGATTCCCACCCAATGTCCAAATTCCAGCCTCTGGATGCAGTGCTGGTCCCAAGCCAGGAGATATAAAATTCTTTTGGTAATGAAATGTAACGATCTCGATGTTGATCCTGAAAGAAATTTACCATTGACACAATTGTGTGTGTATTATTTGCGTAGAAAAATTAAAGAAATTATATTTTACATGTCATCTACATATTGTACATGTCTTTTTCCTAAAGGAAGCCTTAAATACATGGATACATTACACAAAACTTTGTGATTAAAACATTGTTCCTTTTTTTTTTGTTGTTTTTATTTGTTGTGTATTTTATTCCAGGCATAATGGCTGCAACGTTACGTCTCCTATTTTCTGTGTCCAGGCCAGGTATGATGTTTTTATACCGGGAATGCATTTTTGGCTTAAACAATGGACATTTGAATAAATGTATAAATAAATAAATAATTTTCTTGTTTCTTTTTTTGTTTTCCTACTGCAGGCTCCTTCGGAGCGAGCCACAGTCTTGTTCGTCCTCTCAGTTTGTCAGCACACAGAGAGGGCTTCAGTAAGTGTAATGTGCATTGATCCATAAGGATATACAATATTTAGCTTTCATGCCATCCATTCTATAGTATCTAATGTTGTACATTATATAATGCCTCTGTCTCTGCAGAGTACGTGAATGCTCAGGAACCCGCTAATGATATGAAATCCATCACAGACCGAGCCGCTCAGACACTGCTCTGGACAGAACTGTTCCGAGGTCAATAACTACATTTTGTCTTTAAACCCCAAAGTATTGTACTTCCAGTTTACCAATTAAATTGATTAGCTATGATGTATTAGTCAATCTAGGTCTGGGTAATTGACTCGCCTTTCTGAGGAACATGATATCAGGGATTAAAAACAGGCCACATTAGAGTGTAATTGATTTATTTTATCTGTAGAATTAGTCAGAATTAACTAATATTGATAAAAATAATTAAATTGTTGCCATAGTATCTTTTATTTATTTATTTATTTATTTATTTATTATTATTTGTAAGCTTCATTTCACTCTATATATCTATATAAACTTTTGGAGATAATGAAATTGCCATGTTTTAGGTTTGGGAATGACTATGAGTTATCTTTTCCGCGAGCCTGCCACCATTAACTACCCGTTTGAGAAAGGCCCACTGTCCCCTCGCTTTCGTGGAGAGCACGCGCTGCGCCGGTACCCGTCTGGAGAGGAGCGCTGCATTGCCTGCAAGCTATGTGAGGCCATCTGCCCAGCACAGGTATACACTTTATATAGCTCTGTAATCTTTTAACTACTTGTGGTAGCCTCACACAGTCCTGTGTTTTTGTTTTTTTAAGTACTAATGATAGAAAAATAGCTACATCACCCTGTAAAACATTAAAAGAACTATACATGTTCAATATGTGTGCTGTGTTTGCAAACAAAGTTTAAGAAGTTATTAGAAGGGAAAAGTGGGAGTAGCTATCTAGCTTTATATCCCTCTATCTACAGTAGCTTAATCTTTCTCATTATATATTTTAAGGAATATATGATCTTAAAATGCAGTGTAAAGAGCAAACATGAGCAAATACATGATAAAAATGAGAGCAAAAAGAAAGCCTGGAGAAATCTTCAAGACTACAGTAAAAAAAAGAACTACTGGCCTTTTGGAATATGAGGAAATGAGGGGTGGCTCACAACTGTGAGAGTACAACTAAAATGTTATTTTCTGAAACATCATAATTACATAAAACACACGTTTACATATCCTTCTGCTGTCATATCCCAGGCCATTACAATCGAAGCTGAACCTCGTGCTGATGGCAGCAGACGAACAACACGTTACGACATCGACATGACAAAATGTATTTACTGCGGGTTCTGCCAGGAGGCGTGTCCTGTGGATGCCATTGTAGAGGTGAGCACCATTACAGTTCGTCTTATAGTTATAGAATTTTTTTTTTTCCATTAAACTTTTTTGTCGTTGGATCTGTTTGAATTTTACGAAGTACTGATGGGTGCATGGCACATTTGCACTTATTAAACAGCAAGACAACCATGCCTAATTACTTTTTCCATCTCTCCTTTTACTCAGGGGCCAAACTTTGAATTTTCTACAGAGACTCATGAAGAACTTCTCTATAACAAAGAAAAGTTGCTCAATAATGGAGACAAATGGGAAGCTGAGATTGCAGCCAATATTCAGGCTGACTATCTTTACAGATAGACAGAATGTCTGCGTTCTGGCACACACAATGACTGACTGACTCACTGACTGACTGACTATCAACATATGATCCATCAATAATGATCACTGATAAACTGTTCAGAGGTTGCTTCAAGTTAAGGTTTAGAGGCCCAAAGGATTACAGTACATGCATTGTGATATTATTATTGCCTGTCTAATAATTGAAAATTAGAATAATACAGTGATGTTTTTTGAAATCTCTATGGTCAAAAAGAGATACCAGCCCTGAAGTCTGTTTTAAAGCGTGGCACTTACTGTAACTAAAGTACAATACTTCTGATTTGCCTCTACACACTGTACAGTTTTCCCATCCACTCTCTTTATCTTGGTGGTGCAGAATGTGAGACAGCCTGAACACCCTTTTTATGCCATCTTAAATGCACAGCTCCCCAATTCAGATATTGGGTAAAAGAACATTTGTCATGTGGTGACTTACAGAAAGACCGACTGGATTGTGTGTCCAAATAATAACTGTACAAAATATCTGTATTGAATAAATTTATGTTGAAAAAGAAGCCTGTGGTCTCTTCTTTCTCCTCTTTCATTTAAAATGGTTGATGTTTTACAGTAGGATGGGATTTCACTAACCCAAAATATTTTAATGGGCAGAATTAGTAAAACAGTATTTTGGACCTATTCATTTTGTATTTTTATATTTTGCATGAAAGTGCAGTGGACTAAAGTCCAATATTTTCCAGCGTTGCATTGTGAGCACAACAAATTATATGTGAAGCTTTTTCAGTAAATTTATAACAGCTCTAACAAAGGATAAAGAATATTGTATGATGGCATCCAAAAGTACTCCATTGCATTACTGTAAAACAGTAGACCATAAACTGGAAATGGAGTTATTAATGTAAACTTTCCCATAAAATTTAAGCATGAAAAAATGAGTAAAATCGTGTTTTAAAAAAAATGTAGTGTCAGCATAGTGTAAAATGTACACGTTATAATATATTGTTAGGAATAACTAAAAGTCCATGAAACTAATAACCTCCTAATTATGCTGTATTAATGATTGTATTGAAAACGTTTTGGAGAAAGTCGTTGGCGCATGCGCAGTATCTGCTGTCTCTCCATTTGTCGGTAATTAAGGGGCGTCTGTGAAGAGACAGATTAAAGCGTCCCATTCAGGGTTGCCAGATTGGTCTTTTGTTGAAGAAAAAAATATTTTGCAGTAATCAAAAGCATAACATGGGCAATAAATTGATGTATAGATAGATATACATTTTTAATATTATTAAAATGTAATAATTTAATTTCCAGTGTAAATGTTTAAATGAATCATATTATACATAGCTGACAAACACACTAATTATTGTCACTTTTTTTTTTAGATAATAATACAGGATAACTTGCTATAATAAGAAAGGACCACCAATAATTGCCCACATATTTATCATTCACAATATCCAGTTTAGCTACAAATAGTGCAGTACCCATACATTGTATACTGAACAATCTGTGACGGATGTCAAAATAAGATAATAAATAATATAAATCAGCACTTGTTTGTTCTGTGTGCATGGAGTTTGCATGTTTTCCCTGTGCGTGGTGGGTTTCCTCCGCGTACTCCGGTTTTCTCCCACAGTCCAAAGACATGCAGATTAGGCCAATTGGGTTTCCCAAAAGTTTGTAATATGTGTGTGCCCTAATGTGGATTGGCACCCTGTCCAGAGTGTACCCCGCCTTGTGCCCTAAGTCTCTTGGGGTAGGCCCCAGGCCTCCGCGACCCTCTGCACAGGATAAGCAGTATAAAAGATGAATGAATAAAGTTTTTTTTTTTGGATTGACCGTGATTTCAACAGCGACCTGACTGGAAACTCAAATCCCAATCTGGCAACTCCCAACTGTTTCCCTAATCTGGGTGAGAGGCTTAGAAATGCAGGGCAGAGAATTCACTGTCATATTATTTATTTTTTAAATGCAATTTGAGCATTAAATTTATTTGAAGTTATTTAGGATATGTGCCCCCCCTTGATTGTCAGGTTCCTTGTCTGCCAGTAGATATTTATAAAATAATTTCTTGAAATTTCATTCATTTATTTACATTTAGACACATTTGTGCCAATATGAAGGACCGACTGGCACAGCTGAAGGAGGTAGGATTTCTTTTTCTATAAGTAGTTTTCATTAGTATTGATAGATAAGTAAGCCTATAAACTCTTGGTAATGAGAAAAAAATGGTAATGAGAGCATGTTCTTCACTATGGTGGTGCCAACAAGAGTACATCTTTTGAATCTATAGTTTCAAGATTAAAGGAATTTTATGAATCCCTTTATTCATCACAGAGGGAAATTGATTTTTTTCAGAGTTTTACCTGAAGTGCATTACTGTAAACACTAATTAAAAGGCACAAAAATGGTTAAAATTCTCCAATTTTGTATTTTACTAATACATTTCAGCATATTCTATGCTTACATTACCATGTGAACATCTTGGCTATTATTTACATTACTATGTAAATAATAGCCTAGACGTTTATCATTCACGATCCAGTTTAGCTACGAATAATGCATAATAATGCATACAGTATACTGGACAATCTGTGAAGGATGTCAAAATAAGTTAAAAAATAATAGAAATCACTACTACATTTACAACATATTTAAAATTACCTTTCACCTCCTTTTTATCAAAAAAAAAATACAAATACTAATAAGAAGCAATCTCTATAATGCTGCTGATTAACAAGTAACAGTATGAGATCATGGCGGGTTAGAATGATTTGTCAGGAGACTAATCATGATTTTATACCCACTCGTTTTAACCAGTGAACATGCGTGCAGCCTGATCAGTCAAGTACCCTTTTCTTTTTCTTTTTTTTTTTTGCTTAAATGTAGTTCAAAATTAAGCATTTGGAAGAAAACCTATCCAGTCACACGACACTGATTTATTGGCATTTTGCCAGTTGCCTCCTACACAATGAGTTGGGAAGAGAGAGCGAGAGAGGATTAGAGATTAGGGGGAAAGGCTTCCTCCTTCTGCTCTCCCTTTACAAATGACATACGATGTGGTTACGTTCTTGTCCAGTCAGTATGGACTTTTTAAGGAATTATCTATAAATAACAGTCCCTGGGTGTATTTTTGGTGATTGTGTGTCTTATTGCTGGGTTCTTCTGTCAGAAAACAGATCAAACTCCTGATGATGTGGAGATCCAGGTAGACAATGAAGAATTTATGGATGAGTTCTTTTCTCAGGTATGTCACTCCTAACAGTGCAGATATTGTTGAAGAAAGTGTCATGCTGTTGTTCACATTGTGCGTGTGTGTGTGTGATTTTTTCAGATTGAAGAGATCCGCACCAGTATTGATAAAGTTGATGGGAATGTGACTGAGATAAAGCGCCTCTATTCTGTCATCCTCTCTGCACCTGCCTCAGACCAAAGTAAACTTCCATAGTCATCTCTACCCATATCTCATTAAAAATTTTGCATCCCATTCATCATTTTAAGTCCACTATTTCCTACAGAATAACTGCTGCTAGTTGTCTGTATTTTACTCATTTCCTCCTCCAGAGATTTTATGTTCTGTTTTGTTCTTGTCTTTCTCTTTGCTCTCTCAGAAACACAAGATGACCTGGAAGCCATCACCAATGAAATCAAGAAATTAGCCAATAATGTTCGCAACAAACTCAAAAGTGAGTTTTCCTTTACAAAAAACACTTTCAAAAGCTATGCCATGTGTAAATAAATAATGCATAATAGTTAGTGGTTTAATGCTACATTGACCCAGACTGTCTCCAAAATTTTATGCAATAAAAATTTATAGTATTGCATTAACTTGTCACGTGACAGAAACATAACATAACGTAACATAATATAATATAGTATAGTATAGGGCTGCATGGTGGCTTAGTGGTTAGCACAGGGTCCAGGTTCATTTACTGCCTCTTTGTGCATGGAGTTTGCATGTTCTCTCCGTTCTTGGTGGGTTTCCTCCAGGTTTTCCAGTCCAAAGACATGCAGAGTAGGCTACCTGGCCTTCCCTAAATGACCGTAGTGTGTAAATGTGAGTGTGCCCTGCGATGGATTGGCACCCCATCCAGGGTATTCCCCGCCTTATGCCCTAGTCTTCTGAGATAGGCTTACAGAATAAAGCGATATAAAAGATGAGTGAGTGCGTGAGTGAGTATAGTATACTATAATATAATATAGTAGAGTGGAACCTTGGATTTCGAGCATAATTTGTTCTGGGAACATGCTTGTAGATCAAAACACTCGTATATCCCCCTGGAATAATGGAAACTCTGACGATTTGTTCCACAACCCAAAAATATTCAAATAAAAATAATTAATACAAAATATGAAGTAAAAATAAAACAAATTCACCTGCACTTTACTTTTATAAAAAATCATGGCTGCAGTGATTGAGACCAGAGAGAGGAGAGGAGGAAGGCGGGGAAGAGGGCTGCTGTGCTTTACATACACCCTTGTGCGAGCGAACACACACACATAGCCCTGCATGAGCGAGCACACACATACAAACACAAAATAAAAGATGCTTTACACACAATCACGGCACACACATGTGGTCACAGTTTTCTCGGTGTCAAAACAAGAAGCGCATGCATGCCACATGATACTTGATGATACTTGGCACTCAAAAACAAATTACTTAAAACTTTTAGCTCGCAAACCGGGTTACTCGCAATCCAAGGTTCCACTGTATTATATTATATTAAATTATATTATATTATGTGATGTTATTTCTCAGCTGGAAAATTGAGCAAGGCATATGACATAAAAAAATTTCATAAAATTTTTCCTCCTAGTTGATTATTTTTTACAAACATGATTCCTTTTATACCACCATATATTAAAGAACACCGTGTAATTTTTATTAATTCATAGTAATGTTAATACAGTATGTTATCATTCATTTTATAGCAGCTATACAGTAATTGTCAACATGAAAACAAAACAAAAAGAATTCTCTACAAAATATTGAATATTTGATCTCATCATCAGGCATCGAGCACAGTTTGGAATCAAATGCAGAGGAAAGAGTTTCAGCTGATACACGGATAAAGAAATCTCAGGTAACATATGTGCTGACATGCACATTTGACCACATAGCACACGGTTATAGAAATTATTAATTTATGGTCATACTATTCGGTATCACCCAAACACCCCTTCGAGCTTGGTTCCTCTCAGGGTTTCTTTTTCATGTTATATAAATTTTTCCTCCTCACAGTTGTCTCTGCACTTGCCAATTGGGGACAAATTGATAAAGATATACTTTTCAAATCAATTTACATAATTTCTTTTTATATTTATATCCAGATTTTTTTTTCTGTAAAACTGTTTTATGACAATGCCCAGTGTTAAAAACACTGGTTTTATTGGTAGATGTTTACAAGAATTCAACAAGTAAGAATATAGCTGAGTAATTAAGGAGGAAGGTTCTTAAATAAACTTCCAAACTGGTATTCAGGCAATCTTAAGATCTGTTCTTATAATTTAACAGCTTAAATGAATGAGTCATATCCTACCTTTCTCCGTGTCTTTATTATTTCTTCCAGCATGCTGTGCTAGCAAGAAAGTTTGTGGAGGTTATGACAAGGTACAATGAAGCACAAGTAGAGTTTAGAGAGAAGAGCAAAGGGCGGATCCAAAGACAGCTAGAGATCAGTGAGTCAAACATACCTGATCCAAACACACACTATATGCACTAAATGTTGCATGCTATATAAGTGTGTTACAGAATATGTCAAGATTTCTTTCTTTGATGTAACAGCGGGAAAAGCCACCACTGATGAGGAGCTGGAGGAGATGCTGGATGATGGCAATGCTGCTGTCTTCACAGCAGGGGTGTGTACCTGTGTGTGTGTTTTTTGTAAATGTCACAACACTGCAAAGACTTTAGTGCTTTGATAACAAACAAATGTTGGCCATTTATTTTGTGTGTAGATCATGGACTCAGCCATCTCGAAGCAGGCCTTAAGTGAAATTGAAGCGAGACACAAAGATATCATGCGTTTGGAAAGCAGCATTAAGGAGCTGCATGACATGTTTCTGGACATAGCCATGCTAGTGGAGAATCAGGTACTTAATCAGCTCTGTCTTTTTGATATCAGAACAAGCTCAAAGTTAGGACAGGGGATTTAAATATTCAGTGAGGATTCTGTCTTCCAAAGGCAAGAACTTTTTTTTAAAATAATAGTTGATCTTGTGTTTGATACCTTTAATACAATCTGTAATCAGGTTACCAAAGTAATTAATTCTGAATATTGCTAACTTTTTTTTCTGATTTTTTAAAAATTTCTGTTTTGTCATCATTGCGTACAGGGAAGCATAATCGATAGGATTGAAACAAACATGGACCAGTCTGTGGGCTTTGTTGAACGAGCAGTGGCTGACACTAAAAAAGCAGCCAAGTTCCAGCAGGAAGCTCGGAGGGTAAATTGGAAAATGACATATCTCTCAGGTTTATCACGTCGATGCATGCAATTGAGTCATAATTTAAATGGTCATGTTGTTAATAATAATAATAATAAAAACACAGATTTTGACCAAAAGTTTGTGGACACCTGACCCTAACACCCACTTAAGGTTCTTCTCCAAACAATATTAACACAGTTGTATTAACCATCTTTGTACACTATAGTATTAAGATTTCCCTTCACTGAAATGAAGAGGCCTAAATCTGTCCAAGCATAACAGTACCCTGTGTGCAAAGTAAAAATTATGAAGGCATACTTTGTCAAGCTTTGTGTAGAAGAACTCAAGTGTTCTGCACAAAGCCCTGACCTCAACATCACTGATCACCCTTGGATTAAATTGGAATGCTAGCTGCACCCCAGACCTCCTCACCCAAATGTTCTTGTGAGAAAATAAGCATAAATTCTTTCAGCCACACTTTAAAATCAGATGGAAAGCCTTTCCAGAAGAATAAAGGTTATCATAGCAGCAAAAAAAAGAAGAAGGGATGATCAAAAAGCATAAATGGGTGTGATGGTTGGGTGTCCACGAGCTTTTGGCCATTTAGTTTATGCAAAATAAACGGAATATGTGTACAATAATGGTTTTGGCTATTTATTGAAGACATAAATCTTTTATTCATAAACTTTTCATTCATAGAACCCATTTAAGCACTCATTATTGTAATTAGACATTTGCTGAACTAATTTATAGGCTACGTATTTGTTTTTGACTTTTTAAGATATGGGTTAAGCCCGATAAACAGTTTAATAAGTATACTGTAGGAAGATATCATATATATTATAGAACATGTGTGTGTGTGTGTGTATGTGTGTCAGGGGTAGCTCAGTGGTTAAGGCATTATACTAGGTCCCAGGTTCAAACCCTACTACTACCAAGTTACCACTGTTGGGCTCTTGAGCAAGGCCCTTAACCCTCAATTGCTCAGATGTACAGTATAATGAGATAAAATGTAAGTCTCTCCGACTAAGGGCGTCTGCCAAATGCCTAAATGAAAATTGGTAAGTAGGTGTACATGGGTGGAGCCATGGGTAACCTCTAGAAATAAATATTACAAGACAGGTTCTGATTTCCGTCATTGAAACAATATTTCTACAAAAATGAAAGTTCTGCCAGCTATGCTTCAAATGCTGACTTTTTTGTTGTTGTTGTTGATAAAACTTTATCAGCATGAGACTTTAGTCTCTGACTCCATTATTCAGTTTTTCTGTGAAGTTTTGTTTTCTTTCCCTGACTTTAGTCTAGCTATTCCATTATTTTATTTCATTTTAATCCAATTTATGTCTTTATCCATTTACAACATATCTTCAACATATCTGGTTCTTGCAGTCTCACTAATCCTACTTCTCTCTCTCTCTCTCTCCACTTGCATAATATTTTGCCCCTTATGTTTGTCCCATTCTTCACATTCATGGACCTCTCTTATAACCCACAACAGAAACAGATGATGATCACATTGTGTTGCATCATTCTTGCGGTCATCATTGCCTCCCTCGTGTACAGCTGGGTAAAGTAAGAATTCTTTTGGGTGAAATTTTAACCATATGTGTTGTGCTTGGTCTAAGTAATTATATCATGCACAGTCTACCATCTATATGGAGGTTTTTAACTATGACATTTGCTCTTACTTCTTTCCCATGACACAGGTGAATGTGAATGTAGATGTAGGTCAAGACCCATCTCAGAGTGGATACCTAGACATCAATCAAGATATGATGCTCCAGACTCATAGGCTTTCTTTGCCTTTTTCTCTATTTTATATCCCCATTGTTTGTCCTTATTTTTATTTTGGTTTTCCAACCTACTTTACTGTAGGCCTAAATAACAATATGTTATGTATAATCAATTTCTTAAACAATCAGATTTGTTTGGTAGTTAGACAAGCGTACTGAAATTATGTTTTCAATTATGTATGAAATAAAATTTTGTGAAATCAAAACTTTTTAATTTCACCTGAAGCACTGCTAATATCTCTTCATGCTGTGATTACCGAATGGCTTTGTGCTAAAAAAAAAAAAAGAAAAAAAAAAGAGGACTTCTTTCTGAGGTCAGGTTAACAAAAATAAATTAAATAAATGAACACATGAATAAATGAAAGTTCATTCCCTGTGATGTAAAACATTTATTTTAATTAAGGAATTCAATAAAAAAGATATTCCAATCATGACAAGATGAAATGTAATCTAACAAACTTGTAAAATTTAACAAATATGTAAAGTTCTGTTGAAAACATTAACTAAGCATTTACATTAACTAAATCCTTGATCTGGGAAAGAAAACAACAGTGCCTTCGCCTATCATGTCTATTATATCTATTGTGATCTATAAATGCAGGTCAGCCAATAATACATGGTTGTTTTAAATATTTGTCTATTTTTATCTTTTTTTTTGTCTTTAAAATAAGATAAACCTTGGGATACATATAGTGGCCAATCAGGGTTGCCATTCTAACGGTGGACCAATCAGAATTCACTTCCTTGTTCTGACTCGCACCACTGGCGCTCCTGGGGTGAGACCATGCGGACAGACAAAGTACATGGCTCTCTGTTATATTTGTTTAGTCATGGAGCTTATCCTGCCTAAATGACTTTAACGATACAATAATGTATAACGTGTGTTTTTTGTGTTTTCGCTCAATTGATGGGAAAGTTAATTCCCCACGATAAATCGACCCTCAAATAGCATTCACATGCGAACATGGACGGAGTGGCTACAAGCGATGGGATGTCAATCTCCGGTCGAGCAAAGGTAGTGAAATCAATGATGTCTTTATTCAGACTGGGTCTCATTTTTTAAAATCAGTATCTGAATGTTCAGCAAGTTTCGCGTTAAGCATTATGACCTTTTTTGGTTGGGTTATGAATGGGATATTTGCCTAAAAACCAATAGTTTCGTGTGATATTGATAGACAGCACTGGCCCGTCAATGAGAGTGCAGACATTTCTGCAATTTTGGTCGCTTAGTGGTTACTGACACTGTCCATTATTGTTTTGTGAATCTGTAAGAAAATATTGTATGTTTAGCCCAGAGCGAAGATTGGCATCTTTTTCGACCAATTATAACCATTCACTGTGTGTTGCTTTTGATTGTGATTGGAGCAAACGTTCTAATGGGCGTGACTGTCTTGTAGATACAGCTGAGCCTTTATGACGATTTGAAAATGGCGGCGAAAGGGCTCACCAATGGAACTCTACCGTGAATGTACAGAAAACGGAGCTGTCCAAACGATTTCATTTCCCTCAGTACTGGGGAAAAAAGTTGATAAAGAAAACTCAATAGAACGTGTAATTTATTTATAAGAAGGCATTTGGCACATTTACGACGGGGGGTTTAGGGAGCAAATTAGCGAAGTTCGTTGAAAAACCACCACAGTAGCGGTTTACTGGGATATGGGTTAGAAATTAAACGTTTCTAAACTGGAGCTAAGGCTAACAAGCTAAGTTGGCGTATACACACAACGCGAAATATCTTACTTTAATACCTTACTTAATTTTTCTTCTGAATTGTCATGTTAAGTATTTCATCCTTATCAGATGTGAACACGGACCTATTCTCGATGCAGTATTTATTAAAATAAAGTGGTAAAATATTATTTCAAAATATGTCAGTCGTAGCGTTATAGCTATCAATTGGTTAGCTACTTTTGCCGATGCATTCGATGCTTGAGCTAAGCGCGAGCTAGTGCTAATGCTAATCTATTTCCAGTCGCACAGTCGATTTGTTTTGCTGGAGCAATGGTTCATTTCAGTGGAGGATAGTTGTTGTAGCTAGCCAAAACATTTAACGCGGCTTGTCAGGTAAAATGTTTTAAGTGTTTCTGTATCAAGCGTGTGTAACAAGTATGGTGCCTTAATATGGCACATACCTAGCTGGCTAACGTTGCTATTAAATAGATCAGTGTTCGGTTCAATAAAAGCATCAACTATTTTTTACAAGCTAACTATAACACGTAATAATATTTTCTGGAATTCTTAAACACTTAACACTTTAAATTCAGGTAACTTTATACAGTGTCATTTTAACGGTTTTCTTAAAAACATTGTAGGATTTGTCGTCTTTTAATTAGGAAGATTTTCCAATAAACTTAACTAACGTTATTTCCAAGCTTTGAAGAACGAGTCAAGTTATAGGCAAAAGCTGGTGTCTTGCTCTGGGATTTTATTTATTTTTTAACCTGTGACAGACATGGAAGATCCAAATCCGCGATACAGCAAACGACTGGTACGTAGGTTTATTAATCCCCTTCCACCATCCTGAAATTGATATTACGGATCTAGTTACATTTACGTACAACTACAGTGATCCTGATTATAGGTGTGGAAGCAGTTCATGCTTTGCTTCATTTGTATTTGGGACACTGCATCACGGACAACGTGTATTCTTAAATCATTGAGTCAGAGCTTGGTGTACATTTTGATATTTTACTGTTTTGGGTCACTTGGTATGATTGCATTGCTTTGATCATACCAAGAAAAATAATAATGCTGACCGTTAATTTACAGCATAATATTGTGCCTCCTTTAAAGGTTTTGACAAGCTTCTCAGGATCTATTTTGACTTTTATATTTAATTGGTAATAAGTTTCAAACCAGCTTCATGTCCTGTTTTTTCCAATAGTGGAAAAATGGGGGGGGGGGGGGGCGGCTTTGCTTGTTCTTACTTGTTTGTGGAGATATTGCTTCTGGTATTATTTTTCCAAAACATTGTCCATACTTTGTTTGAATGCCATGTTTTAGTGTGTGATTGAGAGCAAGGGATGACATGAGTTTCAGGTCAAGCAAGGGAGATGAAGGGATGATGGTGTGCTAGAAGATGTAAGTGTGGTTTGGATTGTTTTTCAAAGAGATGGCAGTGGGAATAGGAGCGAGGCGATTGGCCAGGCTGTGCATGTGAGCAGTGATGCAGAAGGGGTGAGGAGTGCGAGGGAGGGAGGGGACACTGCAGAGGTAAGGGATCAGGAGAGGAAGACGGACCACTAGTCTCACCACGGAAAAGAAAACGGAAAGAGGGACTGAGCGATGGAGGACAGGGAGGAGACATTTACCCTTGCAGATGGCCGTGTATTGTTTAAGCAAGGAAGGAAGAGGAAGAGAAAGAAGGGTGGCGAAAATGTGACACTGAAGGTGCGAGGTGTGTAGTGTTTCACTGCCCTCCACAAGGGCTACATACAGGGGCACTGCAGTCTCAGGCTTCAGATACACAATAGAACGCATAGCTTGTAGCTAAGAGGTGGCTTTGGTTAAGAGCTGTAACTGTGCCTGCAGTGCTTCCAATTTTCTTTATTTTTGGCTAGTGCAGTTTCATTTCAGTATGCCTTTTTTGCCATTTGCTAAACTTGGTTAGGAATCCTTACTCACCCCACAAACTGGTCATTAACTATTGGAACTCTAACCAGCTGCATTTGTCCTTGTGACATTGTCTGAATAAGAACGCAATGTTCCTGGTGTTCTGTGCAGTCTGTCTGCCTAGATCTTGCTCTGTGAAGTGTGCAGTACAAATGCCCTTGGTTGAAGATGGACACTGAAAATGACTGAATGTTGTAATGACGCATACAAATAATTAGCCATTTTTGTAGCTTCCTAGATTTTTTTAACAGACTGTGCATAGTTATGGTTGAATGTGTTAGGCAAAGTGATATTTAGTTAGTGTTTTTATTCTTAGGCTCTTGGACCAAGTGGAGTTACTTGTCATTAACAGTGTAATGTTAAGGAAATTAGGATACACTATCCACCTGCGTTTGTACTTATAGTATAAAACATTTTGCTAGCAGTATAGCTGCATTAATGTTAACTTGCTATTTTTGAGGATGTTGCCAAGTTATTGCAGGAGTGTGCATTGATCCTTTTCTTGAGGCTGTATCATACTCTACATTGGTCTTTAGTGGACAAAAGAGCTGCTTTAGTGCTGAAGACATGATGGTTGTGGGGGCATTATGCTAAAAGCTGCTGGTTTGTATCACATTTGTGGGCTGTTATGTTGGTGGGTGTTTGACATCTCACTGGGAAAAAAATGGGGCTAGTTAGATTATGTAGCTTTTCTGGCTTGTAATTATTATATTTAAAAAAAGTATTTTTATCACAATATCACAA
>JAAGKR010011595.1:1507-16795 GCA_011419295.1 Clarias macrocephalus
CCCCCCCCCCCCCCCCCCCCTTCGCTGACCAACAATCACATTATCTCGATTAAATCTGCTTCGTACTCACACATATTTTCCATACACAGCCTCTGGAAAGTATTCACAGCGCTTTACTTTTTCCACATCCTGTTATGTTACATCCTTGTTCCAAAAGAAATTAAATTCATTCAAAAAGTTTGTTTGAAATCTTGGCTTTTTTTTATTCATTTATTTAAGAATAAATTTTGTGGAGAGAGGAGAACCTTCCAGAAGAATAGTAATTTCTGCAGCACTCCACTAACCAGGCCAGACAGAAGTCACTCCTGGAAGGTCCTCCTCTCTCCACAGAGAAACACTGGACCTCTTTTAAAGCGACCGTTGTGTTCTTGGTCACATCCCTGACTTAAGTCTCTCCGGCCCCGATCTCTCAATCTGCCTGGGTGGCCCACACATGGAACAGTCCTAGTGGTTCCAAACCTCTTTTATTTACAGATGATGGAGGTCACTTTGCTCATCTGGACCTTCAATGCTGCAGAGATTTGTTCTGTACCCTTCCCCAGATCTGTCTTGGAGGTCTACAGCCTAATTCCTGGGACTTCATGGCTTGGTTTGTGCTCTGACATGCACTGTTAACTGTGCGACGAAATATAGACAGGCGTGTGTCTTTCAGCCCAAATCATGTCCAATCGACTGGAAATCACAGGTGGACTCCAATCAAGTTGTAGAATCATCTCAAGGATGATCAGTGGAAACAGGAAGCACCTGAGTTGTCATTATGGGGTGTTGTTTGTGGAATTTTGAGGAAAATAAAGAATTCAATCCATTATGGAATACAGCTGTAACATAACTAAATGTGGAAAAAATATGTAGCGCTGTGGAAACTTTCCGCTCTGGACAGTTGTGCATTTATACTCTCGGATACGGCAGGTGGTTACTTGGTTTGTTAGCCGCCATTAAACACAAGAGAAGAAGAGGTCAAGCATTTTTTGGGCTTTGCCTAATATAATTGATATTTCTGTAAAAATGTCCAGTGTCACGTGCCTTCCTACTGTACACAGAGACAGGCGGCGAGACTTACTTCCATTCTCAGGTACAATTGCTCCTGTATCTGATTTAATTCGTGCCCAAGTACACTTGGGCAGTAACTTTCCCGAGACCATTTCTTCAAGCGGGCACGGGGTCCATGCGTGGAACGACTTTGGGTCCGAGTGTTCCCAGAAACGATCACGGAGCCCTAATGTGAAAATGCCCCAAGAGTGCTGTGGCAGGGAAAAAGTGTCCTTCTCTTCATATTATGTTTTTAAGGGGCCCAGAGTCTCAAGTGGTGCCCCTGTGTATCAGATATATATCCAGTCTAGGACTACAGATGACATCGAGTTCAGACAGCCATAATAAAAACGATGGATGTGACTTCAGGCTGATGAGGTGAACGTAGTGACAAACCCAAAATAATTAAGACCCATTCAAGACCCAATATTTTAGAGTAAACATGCTGAGTCTAAGGTAAAGGTGTGTGCACTGACCTCGGTCATAACCTCAAGTCTAACACATGATATGTGCGGAGGTTTGAACAGGAAAAATACATAAATTGCTTATAATTATTAAAAATAGTTTATTTATAAGCAGAGTAAAGTTTTATAATATGATGTGAACTTTCTCTTCCCTGTGAGATCGCCCTGATTCCTTACATGGTAACACTTCCTATGGTCCACATTCAGATGAATATTTCCAAACTTGCTATGGTCTGTGCGTCTCTGGGTCTCTCTGTGTCTGACATGTTAATGACGGGTTCGTTTGATGTACAGGACATACAGTATGTGTCACAGAGTCTAAAGCGTAACTATGCTCTCCTTGATGATAATAAACTATAATAAAAGCTTCAGACATTGTGTGTGTGTGTGTGTGTGTGTGTGTGTGTCTGTCTCTCCTGGTTCAGACATCAGGTGGAATGTGTACTATAGTGCGGCGGAGACAACAAGTAATAATTCTCCTTTTAATTCATAAAAGTAAACCATTTGGACACAAACCTAGCACCTACCTAGTGTGTAGTATCAGATGAAATAACAGTTTGTGTGATCTCAATGTAGTGACCTCACTACGTCATTTGAGTTCATGCTAGTTGTTAATCCAGCTAACATTAGCTACAGTAGCGAGTGCTTGATCTTACCGAACAGTCACACAAAGTCTTCTGTAGAAACTTAATTACTGAAAGTATATACGGTTAAAATTATCTAAAACATCTACACACGTTGTGGTTAGCTAATATTGGATATGCTGCTGTATCTTGTTAGCTAGCATTTAGAGCTGTGATGCTAACACAAGCCTGTATTTAGACTTATTAATGTGGGTTATAGGGAGGTTTGCTGTTGTATATAAATAATAAACATAATTCTGTTTTAAGCGTTAATAAGAGTTTAAGATACAAACGCTGAGAGTGGGGTTAGGGTTGTGGGCGGGATGTAAGGCAGGGTTGGGGCGTGGCCAGCATAATTCAAACTCCAAATCCAACTCCATCACTAACTCAACCTCCTTCCACCTCTAACTGAAAACATGTTTCTAATTTCACAGCTAGAGCAAACATATATTTTTTAATTTGTGTAATTTCCTTCTAAATTAGATCCTGGCTATTAGATGACACTGAATTTTATCACCCTGATGTAAAAAGGGCCTGAGAATGTGCTGCAGGGTGCAGAGTTCAGGCTTCACATGGAACGTAAAAACGCATCAAAATCGAGAGGTTTGACTGAGGATGACCGCGTGCGAGAGGGTTTACGGAAGGAAAAAAGAAAATGGACCATATTTTACCAAATATTCTAGAAAAGTCATTGGTATCCTTATATCTGTTGTTTTACTCCTGATTTCACACACACACACACACACACACACACACACACACACACACACACACACACACACACACACACTACTGGACCACTGTTGTAATAATGAAAGCTTGTCTCTGAAACCCAGTTCTCCTCTGAGCTCATTTCGTCTTCTGGGCGTGTAAACGTTCACTCCGATGATCTGACGAGGATAACCAGACTTGGGTTCTCCTGTTTCTCAACACTGCGAGGAGGTTAAATGATACTGACTTTTCCACACCAGAGTGGAACCTGCCCAGCTAAACACATTACTGTTGCTGTTAGCGTCTAACGGAATTAGCACGGCTTGTTCTGTCGGCTAAGTCTGGACTCCATCATCATCACCAGCATCAGCAGCACATCAGCAACACCAGCTCTGAGCTTCATCTTCTCGCTCCCCCTGATTAGATTGTGTGAGATTGTGTGCTGTACAGTACAGGGTGAAGGGGAAATTCTCTGCTCCTACACACGGTGCAGTGACGTCAGCGCGTTCCGCCGGCGCACTGGAGCGCTTTGGGAGAATCAGGGAATGGTGAAGTCATCAGTCACCCACGCAGCGGGAAAGAATTCCAGCGAAATGGCACAGAGGCCATGGCGTCCCACACACACACAGGGCACGACAAATCCAGTGAATAATACATAACACCGCGTTCTATCTATCTAACATAACAGCGCTAAAATAACTCTCATCTGATTTATTATTATTATTATTATTATTATTATTATTATTATTATCCACATCACAGCTACAGAGACGTTAGTGGCGATGGAGAAGCATAAATGAAACCTGCAAAAGAATGTGTGTGTGTATACATGTGTGTTTGTGCAGCAGCTGATTTCGCGGCTCAGGCTGACTGATGAGGTGAGCAGAACCTAGCGGTGGTGTTAGATGGCAGGTCCACATGGCAGGCCGGACTCACTACACTCTTTAATCTGCACTGGATCTCTATTTATAGTTTTATACATAACTAAATGTACACATACATTTTAGATAAAGCATTATAAGTCTTCATTTTTAAAAGAGATAAAAATTAATAAAATGAAGTGTTTGGAATGAAATTGCGAGTTTAATGTAAAGTTCCAGCTGTAAATGTTACTGAAACATCAGATTAGATTAGACAGAGCAGATTGGATTTGGCATGGAAGCTAAAAACACAAACTCTAGATATAATAAATAGGACCAGGATCTCTCTCTCTCTCTCTCTCTCTCTCTCTCTCTCTATGTGTGTGTGTGTGTGTGTGTGTCCAAATATGTTGCATAAATTGATATTTTTAATGAATTAATTTTAATATTTATTAGCATTTCATAACAATTATTTATTTGCTTTTATAAAAGAAATACATAAAGTAATAACAAATAAATAAAGAAATAATCGGGCCAGGCTACATATCTGGATATGTTTAATACTTTTATATTTACAGATTAAATTTATTATTATTATTATTATTATTATTATTATTATTATTAATATTATTATTATTATTGAAGATTGTGTATGTTGATGAATGAAGCCATTAGAACTCACACTGTGTCTATAACACGCTCTGACTGTCCCTCATTAGGATGATAAACGATTAAAGGTTAAGCCGCGTCACGTGACTCCTTCATTAAACCCCAAAGTAATGACACCTGAGGAGAGCACCTGCAGCGCGCGCTCACTCCGCCAGCGGTGCCTTTGATCTCTCCGGATAAAAGTGCGCTGAGGAGACGTTTGGTGTCCGGTGTCGCCCGCGCTACACTCACGTCAACATCCGGTTAACTTACCTCTGATCAGCAGCGCGCGCTGGAGCTCGGGACCCGTGCAGCACCGGAGAGCGCGAGAGCCGGCGGGAAGCGCGAGGAAGGCTCGTGCGTGCCTGCGCGTGTGTGTGTGTGTGTGTGTATGTGTGTGTGTGTGTATAAATCTCTTCGCTGTGTCTCCTGCGCTCTGAACGCTGAGTCCCTCACCGCCGCACTGCACTGCTGCGCGCGACACCGGTAACCAGGTAACGGCTGCTGCTGGAGAAGCGCGCGCCACTCGGGGGGGTAGGGAGGGGGCGGGGACTGTGAGCCCCCCCCCACTATTTGTGTGTGATTTTAAATACAGGTTTAGAGGGTTCTCAGCTTCTCAAAAAGGTGGTACTCGGACCTGCCCTGATCCCTGAAGGCTTCCAGATGTGCAGAATAATTTAAACCTCCTGAAGCTTTCACACAAACCTTTAACTTCAGGAACGGTTCCATATAGAACCCAGTCAGAACTCTTAAATATCACGAGAACCAGTGAGGAGCCCCACGTTCACCCTCACATGATACACAACGTGTCGGCCTCCAAAAATGGTTCAGATATTAACCAGATCATTAAAGGTTCTAGATTTTCCTCTTAAGTGTTCTTGGTGTTTTTCAGTTCAGTGAACTTGTGCTTCATCTTTCTCAGCGTTCTTCAGCTCAGTGTTCCTTAGCGTTCTTCAGCTTCCTGTCTCTCAGTGTTCAACTAAGGTTCCTCAGTGTTCTCTTCCTCCAGGTTCTCCAGCTCAGTGTTCTTTGTGTCTTGTGTTCGTGCAGGTTCTCCTGCAGGTGAGATCGTGTTAATGTCCACGTGTCTTATCGCCTACCGTCAGATCTAATCTGTACAGTCCCTTTAAACACACACTGAGTCAACACGTGACGTTCTACTTCAGTGTTCCTCAAGTGCTCTGACGCAGAAGTCCTCAATAGTGACCTTCGCAGAGTGAATGCGTACACACACACACACACACACACACACACACACACTTTATTGACTTTTTTTTTCTGTGGTTTAACCTTCAATAACCAAAAGATGTTTAAACACACACACACACACACACACACACTTTACAATAGTTGTGGACACCCATCGATAAATAAGTCCTCGTTTATTATTCACGCTGCTGAAGAGATGAAATATGAAAGTGGAATTGGATTTTTTTTGGACACTGGTGTTATCAGACTGACGGTTCGTTCCCTCTGAGCCCCGAGGGGGAAATCATTAACCCCTGGAGTCTGCATATATAAGAAAGGAATAGACTCAGGTGTGTGAGGATCAGATGAAGCCTGTGTGTGCAGTCTGGATAAAATGCTGAATTACAACAGCTCGGGCAGTCTGATGCAAACGAGAGAGGACGGCGTGAGAGAGGACAGACTGAGAGGACACCTCAGCTGCGTACAGGTGTGTTTTGGGTCAGCAGGCGACTCTCCTGCAGAGCGGAGCGAGGAGACGTTACAAGCTGATGGAGGACGAGACTGTCCAAAGAGCAATGGCTCGAGTCACTTCTTCTGTGATGGAGAAAAAAAACTAAGGATTTTATTTAAAGGAAGAGTAAAGACCTGTGAAGTGAAGAGTTAAAGAGACAGACAGACAGAGAGACAGAGGGCTAGAGGAGGGGAAGGGGAGTGGGGTTTATCGGTCTGGTTTGAGCAGGTTCCTGGACGTGGTGGGTGTGATGGAGACCGAGTCAGTAGAAAGCTGCAGACAAAACACATTTAGAAATGATTTAGAATTCTGATCTCACTCCTGGGAAAGGAAAGCAGACTTCCTGAAAAAATACAGATGATGGAATTTATATGAACAAACTTATAACCCATGTCCCACTTCTGTCCCACTTCTGTGTCTTTACCACCCCATTCCCCCTGCTGTTCTTCCAGCTGTTCTCTTTTAATATGGGTTCTCAGCCTCCCAACAAGGTTCTTCTTGGACCTCTAATGATCCAGAGTTCCAGGTTCACAATCCATTTACTTTTAGAAAAGGTTCCATAAAGAACCCATTCGGGGTGCTTAAATATCACGAGAACCAGTGAGGAACCCTTTATTCTCTCCTCACCTGATACACAATGTGTAGGATCTTTAAGGGGTCAGAAATGAACCAGATCATTAAAGATTCTAGATTTTCCTGTAAAGTGTCAGTGTTCTTCAGCTCGATGATTTTCAGTTGGGTGTTAATTTTCTCCTCGTTTTCCTTCACTTTAATCATGTTTTCCTCCCTGAATTTGTTCTGCTTTTCCTCTGTTTTCTTCACCTTTTGTTCTCTCTTGTTTCAGCCTGGTAATGTGTGGAGTTCTGGATGTGCCGAGGGCGACGTCTGGCTTTTTTCTCTGCAGACTTTATGAGTTTTAGTGAAATGATACAAAGATGCTGAGAGGAACGGAAACACACACACACACACACACACACACACACACACACACACACACACACACACACACACACACATGGAGAGAGAGGGAGAGGGTGATTTGGTAAAATGTCAGCGTGATCATTAAGCGGTGTTAAGGCCAGACGTCACTGCATTAGCAGGTTATTAGGCATCGTCTGAAGGTACAGGACGACCACCGGGGATAATTACAGCTGCACACGTTGTTGTTTTAAAACTATTTATTATTTTAAAAATAATCGATTACTTTAACTAAATTCACTTTACTGCTCACATTAAATATACATGGGATTATGAATAATCATGAAATATGCAATTTAACTGTTTCTAGATAACAATGTTGTCCTGTTTATTATTATTAATTACACACGCACACACACGCACGCACACACACACACGCACGCACACAGAGGCAGTGTCTATTGCCTACACTGTAGATCTCTCGAGTGTGTGTTTTCGGGTCAGCGTGTGTATACAGAACTGTGTGTGTTTTGTGTAGTGGATGGAGTGATGGTGGGATGGAAGACAAGTCTGATTTCAGTGATGGCTTTTTATGATTCTCTGTCATGCTTTGTCCCCCTGCTGTGTGTCTCCTGTGGAGCTCGGGGACAAAAAGAGCATCTGGTTTCCTCAGCTCTGTATAATATACTGTATCTGTATTAGGATGCACCTGAGGACTCCAGCTGTGAGGACACCAATGATGATAACAACAACAACAATAATAACAATAACACACTCAGATGGGTCACATTGGTGATGTTTAATCCATCTCTCACTCACACACACACACACACACACGCGCTGATAATAACACAGCTTTCAGTTTCAGTCTTAGCGCATGGCCTTTTGCTCTCATGTCACGTTTTCTTTTCTTTCACCTCAGTGCTGATGGTCTTATCTGAAGGATCCAATAATGCCTCTTCTAAAACAGGATATTAGTCCTTATCTTATCATGGCGTGTTATTTATTCTTATTTATAGCATCTCAGATATGTTTGCTAATCAGCTTTGGATGAATCGGACACAGTGGGCGAGCGCTCCGAGACTCCTATCTTTACACGCAGTGAGCTCATGGCTGTGTGTGTGTGTGTGTGTGTGTGTGTGTATATGTGTGTGTGTGTGAGAGAGAGAGAGACGCAGGAAATCAATAGCTCATTCCTTACACTCTCACGTCTCTGCGGTTTGTTTGCTGCCTCGGTGCTGATCTGAGATCTCACTATAAAACTAATCCCCGCTTCAGCTCTACTGACGGTCCTTCATCATCAACTGCAACAAGCATCGGGGTTGCCATGTCTGTGCTTTTAACGCTCAGCTGAAAGAAAATGATATTCCTGTCTGTGTGTGTGTGTGAACTGTACACACACTCATTCATCAACACCACTCACACATCACAGGATCTCTGCTGAAAGTTATTGTGAACTCCTTTAACATCCCTCGGAATCCTGACCATTTCCACATGTTTGGGCTGTTAAAGGAGTTACTGAGGGGCTGAAGTTTCAGACGTGAAGCTGCCAGTCTGATCGTGGCTCTAAGAAAACAAAATTCAAATGTTTGTCACTTACACAACCACACACAGTATGATACGCAGTCGTTAAACAACCGTTTGTGACCTTGGGGGTCTTTTTGTTACAATTAAACAAAGTAGAATAAAAGTATAGAGTGGAAATATGTAAAGTATATAAAAATGTAAGACTGTATAAATAAACTGTATAAAGTATGTGGAATGTTTAATGAGCAGGCAGCAGCAGGACGGTGCGTTCATGGAGTGTGAAAGAGAACGCAAGTGCAAGCATTATACAGTATGTCCTGTTGATGACGGGGGTCTGGTAGTTCCTCCCCTGCTTTGTACTGAAGTCGTCCACTATCAGCTCCCTTGTCTTGCTGACATTCAGGAGGAGGTTGGTCCTCTGAGACCAGTTCTCCAGATTCCTAATCTCCTGTCAGAGATCAGGCCCACCACGACAGTGTCGGTAACAAACTTGATAATGGTGGTGGAGTTGGTCGTGGCCATGCAGTCTTAGGTGTACAATGAGTATAGCAGGGGACTCGGAACACAACCCTGTGGGACTCCAGTGCTGAGCGTGAGGGAGGCAGAGACATGTCCACCCATCCTTACTGCCTGTTGTCTAACAGTTAGGAAATTGGAGATCCACTGACCCAGCTGAGTCCCAGGTGCTCCAGCTTGGTGGTGAGTATGGAGGGAATTATAGTGTTAAATTCTGAGCTGTAGTCAACAAAGAACATTTTAACATAATTCCTCTTTCTAATGTCCAGGTGGATGAGTGACTGTATGAAGGAGGTAGGAAATGGCATCATCAGCTGAGCGGTTTGGATGGTATGCAAACTGTAGTAGGGTAGTGAAGAGGTGATGAAGTGTCTCACCAGTGTTTCATCACTACTCAGTAAAGTCAGGGCTACAGGGTGGTAGTTGTTGAGGGAAGCAGGATGAGGTTTCTTTGGGACAGGAACAATAATGGACTCTTTAAAGCATGTGGGGATTACCAACTGGGTTGAGAAAAGGTTGAATACTTTCTGCGGACACAGGTGCTAGCTGGTTCGTGCAGGCCTGAGGACTCAACCTGGGATGCCGCCTTGTCCTGCTGCTTTCTTGGTGTTCACTCTCCTGAAGGCTCTCCTCGCGTCATGCTCGGGGATGATGAACGCATTTCCAGTGGTGGCATTTGCTTCCTTTCTGCAGCCATTAGCATTAGCGTTGGTGCTTCATAATCAGTTTTTGTCCTTAGTCCCTGGCACAGACTCCTCTGTTAGAGTCACTCTTTTGGAGCTGTGGCTCTAGATTTCTCCCATAGCTCTGCTTCGCCTCCTTCACCACTTTCCGAACGTTGTATGACGCAGCCTTGTACAAGTCCAAGTCACCTGATGCAAGTTCCGCGTTAAAGGCTGTGGTGCGAGTTCTGAGAGCGGCGCGGATGATCTTATCCACCCATGGCTTCTGATTGGGAAATGTTCTGATGGTCGTTTTTAGTTTCCCAATGAATCCCACAGCCAGTTCCATAAACACGGTGATGTCATCAGAGCTGCGCCGGAACATGTCCCAGTCTGCGTCCGTCCAGCGCGCAACTTCCCTCTAAGGACGGAACTTTCTGCTCGAGCCTTTGTTTATATTTTGCCATGAAGAAGATTTTCATTTACATTTAGGCATGTGCTGATAAGTTTGTCCCGGTGTTGTTTGGTACTGTGTAAGTGCCTCATGCAGCTCGCATAAGGCAGTGACCGTGTCCGCCTTGAGGTGGAATTAAAAACGGTGCTGAATTATGAGCGATGTAAACTCCCGTGGAAGGTAAAAAGGACAACATTTGATAGTCAGTAGTTCCAGGTTGGGTGTGCAGGAGTGTGTGAGAGGAACAATGCTCGCGCTATTGCTCCAGCTCTTGTTTACCATTAAACACACGCCGCCTCCCCTTGACTTGACTTGTCCTGTCCATGCAGTGGGCCGAGAATAACATGACCGGCTGAATGGCGTGGTCCGGCACCGCTGGGTTCAGCCAATGTCTCAGTGAAGCGTAGGAGATTGCAGTCCTGAATGTGTCTTTAACTTTACCCTGGCCCTGAGGTCATCGAGCTTGTTTTCCAGTGACTGGACAGTGACGAGCAGGATACTAGGCGGAGGTGTTCGGTGTGGAGGCTGTTCTTGACGCCGACTCGTTTCCCTCGGGTCGAGTCCTTTGTTCTCTCTCAGGATCTCACTCGGCCAGCTTGGATCCGGGATTAAAAACGTTTAACTGTGCGCACATTGTAAACCGGTAGAAATAAGAGTATCTCCATCATACCTAATGTACTCTTGTGAAGAATTTACTGGTTCAAAGTTACTGAAAGTTAACTTAAAAAACAAAAACGAAGGAAAAGAGGTTGGAGCAATCGTGACGGCAGGCGACCTCACCGGCGTCATCTTGCACTAGAAACTGTCTACCTGGACGTGCATTAGGAGATTATATAGAGAAATAAAGGGAGTTTTTACTCTCAGAACTGTGTTCTATTATTCTGCACAAAAGTCTCGCTTTGACTCGAATGTCTGTCATGTCCTTTTTTTTTGTGTGTAATTTTTTCTTTATCACACTTTCTAAATTTCTGAGAAGAAAAGTCTGAGGTCCAAACTCGTCATGCAATGTTGCTCTAATATGGGTGTTTAGATTTAGTGATCGGATTATTGCACTTGTAATTGTTAAACACATGGATTGTGTTGAACATGTCACCCCTAGTGGCCTGGAGCTGATTGAACAATGTTGGATTAAAGTGTCTTAATGTGCGTCACTGCTGTGTGATAGGATCAGTTATTATTACTAAACATTAATGTTATTGTTTATTGTTTATTACAGGTTTAGTACAGTATTTAAAGCTGATTTGAGTTTACTTGTTTATTTCTTTCATGTTTATTATAAATTAGTAATTACATTGGGAAGTGTGCAATATAATACGGCAAACATTAATAAAATAAAAGTTATTTTCCTGTATAAATGTGAATGGATTTTCTTTGAGTGTGTGTGTGTGTGTGTGTGTGTGTGTGTGTGTGTGTGTGTGTGTGTGTGTGTGTTGTTTCAGTGAAATGATTTGGTGTTTAATAAATCCTGCAGTAGATTTAGATTTACTTCTGAACTGGTTTTTATTAATTAGAGCGCCAGTGTTTATTTATCAGTATCTGGCAACCTTCTCAGTTTTACTGCGAGTCTATCAGTCAGCAGCTAATCTGATGCTGTTCGCTCTGAGCTCGGGCAGAAAGAGAAGCTTATCACTCTTAGAGAGCTGAAACTTTCCACAGATGAAGCAGAAGTGAACCTGAACGTGTGTCTGGACCACAGCTGGAAAGTTCTGATAAATGACTCTACCTGCTGTTTACGGTGTCATTTTTCAAGTTTTTGTGTGATTTATAGATTTTTAAAAAAAATCCCAGACCACATGCAGTGCTAGCATCCCGACTCTCGCTGTGCTAGCACTCGTCTGACGCACGCTAACACGTGAGGCTAACAACCAGACGCTGTCCAAACAGCAGCACTGAAGCTCACTGATACACCACTGATGGAGAGTGTGGATGTGTGACGGAGTGTAATAAACTCTCAGAAGTGTGTGTGTGTGTGTGTGTGTGTGTGTGTGTGTGTGTGTGTGTGTGTGTGGAGACACACTGAGGCGTGATGTAAAATCACTGACAGTAATTTAGCTCGTACTGGTGTGTATTAGCGCTGAGAGCTAAAGTAACGCAGCCTGAGACAAACACACTGCAGGGAGGACGTGTACTTTACTCCCCACGTCTGACTAAACTCCATCACGTTCTCTTATTTACACGCTGACGCGACGTCAGGATGATCTGCAGGTGTCCGAACAAGAGGAAAGAAAACCTTGTTTAAAATAATAATCATAATTTAAAAATCTAGTATTTTATATCTTTTGTGCAGATAAACTGGCAGCTAAGTGTGTGTTTTTATTTAAAATATCTTTTAAACTCTTTCTATTGATGGACTTCTGCAACACACTCTGGTTTCCTGCTCGTTTATTTCATCTGTTTCTGTCTCCGTCTTCAAAGCAGTTTAGAGCGTCTCATTCATAAGATGCCATCACCACATTGACTTTATAAACACTTTGTTGTCCACAGAGTGCTAATTTTCCTGTAAAACCACACACACACACACACACACACACACACATACACACACACACACACACACACACTCATTCAGGTTTAAATCTTTTACGTTCACATGAATATTAATGTTGTTTTTTCTTACATGAATGAATTTTAGTCAAATAAACGTTACTGCAGTGGCGGCTGGTGCAAAAAATTGGGGGGGGGGAGGGGAGGGGAGGGGAGGGGGGGCACAAACAAAATAAAAATTAAACCTTTAATACTGGCCTGTAAATAGGTATTTATCATGTGATTGCGCATCATCACTACTAGTATAAAATAAAGTCCTGACTCACATCACATCCAGTCAGCAGCTCCGCTCGCCATAAGAAGGGCTGGAAAAGACTCGCTGAGAATCACATGGTCCAATCACATGAGCCCAAATATTTAAACACAATATGATTCGCTAAGAACAAAAGTGGGAGGGCGGCGTGGTGATGTAGCGTTAGCACTGGTGCCTTGCACCTCCAGGGTCCGGGTTCGATTCCCGTCTCTGTGTGCATGGAGTTTGCATGTTCTCCCTGTGCTTGGTGGTTTTCCTCCGGGTTCTCCGGTTTCCTCCTACAGTCCAAAGACATGTAGGTTAGGTTACTTGGCGTTCCCAAATTGGCTGTAGTGTGTGTGTGTGTGTGTGTGTGTGTCTGTGCGCCTGTGCCCTGCAATGGATTGGCACCCTGTCCAAGGATGTACCCCGCCTTGTGCCCAAAGTCTCCTGGGATAGGCTCCGCCCCTGCGACCCTGAATACAGGATTAAGTGGTATAGATGATGAGTGAGTGTCGTTTTGTCAGTTGCTCTATTATTTGTAAGAGTGATTGTAAGGGATTTTTTAATAATAATTTTGCCTCTTAGATAAAAAAAAAAAAAAAAAAAAAACATGCTATTGATTGAAAATAAATTGACACACCCTTACATCTTGTAACATTGACTTAAACATTTTATTAAGAAATGTTTATTCATCCATGAAGGGAGCCAATAATCATTGAGCTTATACACACACACACACACACACACACACACACACACACACACACACACACACACACACACACACACACAAGCTGCTATACACTAATCAACACATTAATATTGATTATGAGTTATGTTCCAGTAGTGGGTAACTGGTGACAGGATCACAGGCACCCGAGGCTCACACATGCCCACAGAGTGTATAGAACACCTGGCCACGCCCACTGGTGACGCCACCTGTAGGTTTTCTGAAGAGCCGTCCTGGAGCTCAGCTGTTTGAGCTCTGCTCGTCGTCATCTTGGCAGGATCTGACTCCGCCCAAACTAGAGTTAATAAATAAATTGGTAAATGGGCGGAGCAAACATAACCTGCCTGTTTACTTAATTTAGTTACTACCCACAAGCTAGCAAGCTTAGCTTTAGCTTATCCACAATGCTAAGGTGACCAACATTACTGTACATGTTAACTGTACTTTACACATCGTCTCACATCAACATCTTCATTTGTTGTGTTACACTGCAATCATTTCAGTTAGCAGTTAGCTGGTTAGCTGAAGTGATGCATAGCAGACAGGTAGCGGTTTGATACCTGCAATGCTGCTGTCACTCAAATCAACATGCATCACTTTATGGCTTAACATGATTCATAAAAGAGAAATCTAGACCTAAACTGCGGTTTTGTTCCAGGCTGTAAACATGTTTATTTCTGTTGTAAAGTTAGACATTTTACCCTGGAGGGCTCTAGAACGTACTGCATGTTTGGCACTTGGGCCTTAATTTTTTAGAACCGGTTGGCCCTTGGATCCCACAGAAAAGTCAATGCAGCAGAAATCACTGAATAAAGTCCATGCTGGCCGCGACCACAGCCCATCACGGCGCCGCGTCTCGGCCTCCGAGGTCCCGATCCGATCGAACCCCATGGGACCAGACAAATGAGTCTGATTCACAGAGGCCACGCCCACAACCCACAGCCAGAGGATCCTCTACCAATGGCAGACACTACAGCGCCCCCAGGGGACGGTTTTGTGCTGTAAAGTGCTGACGGTATGTGACTGATGGTATCCTGTGGTGTGACTCTGTGCTGAGGTTTGTGCCGAATCTAAATGTTATTCTAAATAATGAATAATATCATATTGTGCTCAGACATGAAGTGTGTTTCCTGCAGGTGTCAGAAGGTCTGGAGTGTTTTGCAGCTCCTGGAGGATCTGCAGTATTTGTGTCTTCTTGCTAATTCAGTAGACGCTGTAGGCTGCGAGTGTTAAACTCCTGCGCTGTGAGGAATCTCAGCCCGTGTGTGAATCGATCCCTCTTTAAACGCCTCGGCCGAACCGTGGGACGCGTCCTCGTCTGCGCCGCCGCCCGTGAGAAGATTATTGATTTAGAAAGTGTTGAATATTCAGAGAGGCGTTCCGGCCGCGTCAGCCATCGCTCATCATTTCCTGACCTTCATCCCAAGAAGCGTCTGCATGAAAACCTGCTATTCTGTAAAATCTCTCATTAGCATGAGTGTTTAGTTTTCATTTTTCAAACATCAGTCAAACGTCTCTGCGTCGCTGCTCCTTGTGAAAACAGAGCGCGGCTGGTTCGTCGTGGTGCCGTGACGAGCAGCGGTTCTGACAGACAGGGCGCCTCAGGGCTCCTGAAGAGGGTCTGGGGGGGGGGGTGTGTGTGTGGGGGGGGGGGGGGGGGGGGGATTT
>JAAGKR010011596.1:3534-8534 GCA_011419295.1 Clarias macrocephalus
GAGTCTGGTTCCTCTCAAGGTTTCTTCCTATTACCATCCCAGGGAGTTTTTCCTTGCCACCGTCGCCCTCGGCTCGTTCATCAGGGACAATCTGATCATTTTGATTCATACACATTGCATACAGACTTACTTCTTTTTATTGTGTAAAGCTGCTTTGCGACAATGTCAATTGTTAAAAGCGCTATATAAATAAAATTGACTTGACTTGACTTGACAAAGAGACTGGACTAATAAACACACACACACACACACACACACACACACACACACACACACACACACACACACACTCTCTCTCTCAGACGAACTAAATAACATCCGGACTGAACTGATGAACGCACACATGCACAATCGCACTGATCTACAACCACTGTAATTTACTCATACCCACCTACCTGATCTACTATTTGCAATATTTGCACAATATTTATCTCACTCTTCCTTTTGCACAAAAATATTTTGACACAATGTAAATTGTCTATTGCTGTTTTTTGTTTTTTTTTCCCCACTACCTCAACTCACACCTCATCATACAGTCTGCTATTTGCACAAAATTTTTTTTGACAGAATGTCAATTGTTTACTGCTGTTTTTTCTCACTACCTCAACACAAACCTCATCACTAAAGAAAAGGTATTTCAGTATTGAAACATGTTACATTGTTGTGTTACGTTGTTGTGTTATAATGTAGCTCTTCTTTGCACAATTGCACTTTGATGTCTGTTGTCTAGTTTTGTCTCTTCTAGTATAAAAATTGGTAGCTTAAGTTAACTTAAAAATGTAAAATCTGCGTTGCTAATTTATGTTGTTTACATGTTTGTAGCACTTTGGTCCTGGAGGAACGTTGTTTCGGTTCACTGTGTACTGAAACTGTATATAGTTGGAATGACAATAAAGCCGACTTGATCCTCCACAACATTTAAGGGCATTTAAGGGCTTCTTCATACAGAATGCGGTAATGAGAACTTATGTTTCAGGAATGAGAATTTAAGAATATTGTGTATGACTTTTAAATATTTCTTATAAATTTCATATTAATTATAAATGTATTCACTGTTGATGTTTGATATTTATGATTTGTTTCTTTGTAGACAGTCAGCAAGTTAGAAACAAAAGCGAAGGCCAGATTGACAAACCCAGAAAACCCAGAACTGCTCGAGGAGAACAGAAGGACGTACACCAGCAAAAAGTCATAAAACACCCTGCAGTGTTAGGCATCATCTCTCTTCACCTGTCCCTGTCTTCTGCGTCCTCAACACTAGCGACCCACCAGCTTCATATCCTCATTTATTACATCCATATTCCTCCTCTTTGGTCTTCCTCGTTGTCTCCTGCCTGGCAGCTCCATGTCCAACATTCTCCTACCAGTATACTCACTGTCCCTCCTCTCAACATGTCCAAACCCTAACTTTGTCCTCCAAACGTCCAGCATGAGCTGTCCCTCTGACGTACTCATTCCTAATCCTGTCCGACCGTGTCCCTCCCGAAGAGAACCTCCACATCTTCAGCTCTGCTCCCTCCAGCTCTGTCTCCTGTCTCGTCCTCAGGGACGCTGACATTTTCACACAGAAATCTCGACACTTTTCTCCACCCGTTCCAACCTGCACTCGCTTCTTCACCTCTTTCCCGCACTCCCCATTACCCTGGATTGTTCACCCCAAGGACTTAAACTCCTGGACCTTCTTCACCTCTTCACCCTGTATGCTTACTGTTCCACTTCGGTCCCTCTCATTGTAGAGCTGCTGTGTAACAGGTTGTTAAGAATTAATATACATGACAAATTTCTCCTTCTTGGTAATTTTCTTTTAATGCCAAGGAAAATACTTCATGTTTTTTTTTACGTACATGTTGAAATGTTGCCCTGTTTATTTCTGTTTAATTCTGTTCTTACTTTTTTTTTTTTTTGGATTTTTGACCCACTACACAATATTATCTGTTTTTTTCTGCATTACCGAAAAACTTGGCCTCATTTCCGAAACGTACACAGTGGAATAGGGTTGGGTATCGTTTGGGGTTTTATCGATACATTTAAACCGGTACCGGTGCCAAAACGGTGCCTGAACAGACACTTTGCAAAAGCTACAAAATGATGGTGGATGACTCAAGAATACATTTTTATTGAACAAAACATTTTATGCTTAAAATTGAACAATATATTAAAAGTTTAAAGTATATATGAATATATAAGTAAATACAAAAAACAACAACAACAAAACATAAGCCACCTAACCCAACTACAATAACTAAACCGCTTCAAATTTTAGCAATACTTTTGCAGAAATATCACCATATTTGCCTTTTCTGGCAAAATACGAGACGTTTCCTGACTTATTGCATGTCCTGCACAGGAAAACCCTCTCAGATGGTGTAGATGAGGCCTGCACACAAAGGTATGTGTATGAAGCTGTCAAACACGGCGCGTCCCTCTGCTTTAACTTTATTCCGCTTGCCCTCAAATGTTTCATTAGATTTGACGTGTTTCCCCCTTTACAGGCAACTGCTGTAAAACATTTGCTGCACGTCGCGGTGTCTGAATCCTTTCTTGTGAAATGCAGCCACACTTTCGACCGTTTAGTTTTAGGCATTTTAACGAAAGTTAATGTAGCAAGTTAAGATAGCGGTAGATCACCTGCTGCCGTCAGAGCGAGTGTAACGTTAGTGGCTGCGTTCACGCGCATCTCAGATCGTCTCATTTCCTGATGATTTGTGCTTTTAATTTCTTTATCTAATCTAATAAACATTTAATCTACAAAAATGAAATGGACAGTAACATTACTGCAACAATGTTTTGGATTTGTATTATCAAAGCTTTCCGAAGTCCTCAAGATTTTTCTAATTAAGGAAATAATTAATTTTTCCGATCATTTCTGACACCCCATGAATGCAGTATTTAAATTTTTACTACCGATTATGTGTGCTGATGAATCTAATGTTTATTACAACTGTGTCATCATCAGAGCCCCAGAGAACAAATATATTAATCAACAGTTCAGGCATTTAAGTGGCACCGAAATGAGGCACCGAAATTCACGTTCTGTTTCGGTCCAGTACATATCGGTTATATAGGTACCGGTTGATTATTGGAACCGGTTTTCGGTACCCAACCCTACAGTGGAAGCTTAGATTGCGAGTAACTCAGTCTGATAAACTTGATAAACAAGCGACATCTTTATATACGAGTAGTACGCATGCGCTTTGTCTACCGAGCATCATGTGATCACAGCTGAGCCAATGGTACTTCTCTCTCATGCGTGTGTGTGTGTGTGTGTGTGTGTGTGTGTGTGAAAGCCATCCTACACAGTAGCTCCCTTCCCTCTTTCTCTCCTCTCTTGCCTTACTTCACACATGCGCGCGCGCTGCATATGCGCACAAACGCGCAAGCACACACACACACTAACGGAAACACTGCTCTGTCAGGATTCTTTTCAAAGGTAAACTGCACTATAAGGTGCACAGGACCCTCTTGTTTTCTTAAGGATTATTTTTCCCACCATTTTGGACTTTTCGGGGGACTTAAAATGCTCAAAAACTCATGAAACTTGGCAGACAGGTTGGAATCTGTTGCCATTCGGATGCCTGTGTCAGCTAATAAGGGCCTGTGTTTGCTCTGAGGGTTATAGTTTGAGTTTGTTGTTTTGGTTTCTTTGTTCGTTTATGTTCTTTATTGTTGGTTCTGTTAAATAAAAGACTATATGTTTCAGGAACCCCTCTGCGTTTATGCCTGCACTATTTGCCCACGGCAACAGCTTCCACTAGATCTGCCTGTAGTAACATTCGGATCATGACAGTAACTGTGCATGATTATTAATAATCCATTTTTAAAAATGTGAAAATGTATTTGCTTTTCTAACAGTGTTGATGCTTTCAGTGTGTTTTGGTAATTAGAATTTTTAGAGCTTATTTTGGGAATTATGTTCAAAAAGGTGTTAAATGGAAAGTAAAAGTTTTTAAATTAATGTTCACAAATACTTAGGACTTTGTTGCTAATGTCAGAATTTTTTTTTTATTATTATTTTCATGCTTGACATTTTTTAAACCAAGATTTCTGGAGAATCACCTGCATATGTGTGTATAAAGTGAGTGTATGTACAGAGAGAGAGAGAGTGTGATGCGGGTCACACCTCATTGACTCCTCCTCCACGGGTAGGAGAACAGATGCCCCCGATGTAAGCCGTACCACTGCGACTGCTCTGAAACGTGCGCCCCCTACAGGCAGAGACATGACGAGTAAATTCTTTCATCTGATTGGTCAGAAGGTGTTGATTTTAATTCTCTATAACAGCAGCTCTGACTCAGTGCAGGTTTATTAATGTGCTTGTTCTGCAACAATATCGTTTCCATAGTAACGCCTCATTCATAGGTGATGTTAAACATCAGAGATAAATTATCAGATATTTTCACTGAGACACTTAAACACTGGAATTTAAATCCACATACTGTTCAGACTGAGACCAAATACATCGAGCTGCTAGTGCTGAACGACTATGAACTGGTGTGTGTGTGTGTGTGTGTGTGTGTGTGTGTGTGTGTGTGTGTGTGTGTGTGTGTGTGTGTGTGTGTGTAAAACGTACGAGAACAGATGTGCAGCGTCACTTTTCTCCTTGATGTTTTCCCTCCTGTATTTCATAAAGTCACGCAGTGTCATCAAAGGGTCGTCACCCACAGAAACCATGTTCTGAGATGACCACGTCTCCATGGCGACGAGAACCAGCCTTGTGTTTAGTTGTTCTTTATAAATCTGAATAAACAAAATCTCCATCACTTACACAGGAGTATACAGTTTAAAAGAATTCCATTTTAAAATGCATTCCATAAAAATAAAAATAAAAGAATTATGAGCAATACGGTGTGTTCCGATTGGCCCAGAGCGGTACGGTGTGTTCCGATTGGCCAAGAGCGGTACGGTGTGTTCCGATTGGCCCAGAGCGGTACGGTGTGTTCCGATTGGCCCAGAGCGGTACGATGTGTTCCGATTGGCCCAGAGCGGTACGGTGTGTTCCG
>JAAGKR010011596.1:11034-18922 GCA_011419295.1 Clarias macrocephalus
CCGTTTATTTCAGACAAAGCAATTACAAAAGAATTATCCAGATATGGTAGACTGTAGCACTGCCACATAAGGGGCAATTTTATATAGGGGGAGGGAAGTCGGCTAAATGATAAAAAAGCTGCAAAGCCCTATTAATGTGCCCTGAAAGGTTTTTATGCCCCTGTATGTATAATGTGTATTGGTTCCAACTCTAACCCTTGCGAGACTTTGCTGGTCAGCACGGGAAGATGGTGACGCACGTGGTCACCTGACCCGGAAATAAAGCCGGCCCGGAACAGGACTCGGGGAGGGAGTATGGAGACACAGCGCGCTGTTATTGTTTGTTTTGATGCTGAGTGTACAAAGAGACTGTCGGGGACTGTGCCTTGCGGGTTCGCGTTCCCATCAGGAATAAAACCGACTGGACTGCTTTGTCAGGACACTCTCACTCTGCTATCGGCCTCCCGGGATTATTCCATCTTTTCCGGTGAGACCGATTCCACTCTCTCACACACGCTTGCAATAACCTGGACTCTGGACATTTTACACACCCATTCTGTTTATTATTGTAATATATTGTGTATATATTATTTTCTTTGTTGTTGGTTTTGGTGCACCACTGATCAAACACCTAGTGTCTTTTAGGAGAACGGCTTTTATGACTCTCAAAGATGGCCTAGAGGAACTTAATATAGTTTTTAAATTTACAGTTGAAGGTTTTGATAACAGTATCTTTGTATCCAGTGATGCTGACATGAAATGCTTCAAATGTGGTAAACCGGGTCATCTAGTACTGGCCTGTACAGAGAGTCAGCACGACCCTGGCATTGCTGAGCGGCCGAATCGTCCCCCCTGCGACCACGGCTCGGCCAGCAGCTGAAAGCCCCAGAGATGCTGCTGAGAATGAGACCCAAACTGAGTGGGTTTCTTGGATAAACTTAATACAAATCGCCAACTCCAACCCCACTGACATATTAATTCTGGGTGGGGATTTTAAATGCACAACTGACAACCTAGATAGGAACCACCCAGAACCTCATCTGGCGTCTCGCAAAAAACTGTGGGAGTTGATGGAGACCCATGAACTAAAAGACATTCAGAGAGCTTTTAATGGAAAACAGAGACAGTACACATGGGCTCACTCTGATAATAACTATATCACTCTGGAGATAACATGCTCTCCATGTCAAGATTAGATCGGTTCTATGCTTTTAAACATCACCGGTCCCTATTTACAAAGGGTTTTATTGTCCCAGTAGGCATTTCAGACCACAACATGGTGCTATGCATGATCAACAAAACTAATGTAAAACCTAAAAGTGCCTACTGGCATATTAACACTGCACTTTTAGAAGATTTTTTACAAATTTTAGAAAGATTTTTCCTTCATCCATTTTTGGAACGTTCTTAAACTAGAGAAAGTGGCTTTTACTTTAGCTCTCTACAGCAGTGGTGGGATCTAGCAAAAACACAATGAGGACATTCAGTACACCCTCTATGTCACAAGAGACACTGCTAGATCACTGAAAGCGTTGGAGATAGGAATAGTGGAGCTCCAATGTTTGGAGGACACAGGAAATCTAAGGCATATTGAAGCCCTCAAAAAGAAAAAAGCTGACCTGTTGGACATCACAGTGCTGTCAGGAGGTGCTGGTCCGCACACGCTTCATAAGCATCACTGAGATGGGTGCTCCATCAAGGTTCTTCTTTGGTCTTGAACAAAAAAATGGACAGAAAAGACTCATGCATGCTGTACGAACAGAATCAGGGGATCTCCTATCGGAGCCTACTGAAATTTGTAAGCAGACAGCCAGCTTTTACTCTAAGCTGTATAGCAGCTAGTGATCAAGGGCACAAGCAGTAGAGAAGAGCTTTCTCAATAACCTCCCAAAGCTCCCAGAACGCACAGCCACTGAACTTGATAGAGAGTTGACCCTCAGGGAGCTTCAGGAGTCTCTTCAAAGCATGGAGAAAGGCCGGGCGCCAGGCATAGAAGGTCTCCCAGTAGAATTCTACAAAGTCTTCTGGGTAGCAATGGGTCAGGACGTGCTGGAGGTCCTTCAAGAAAACTTGAGGGGATGCAAGCTCCCGCTGAGCCTTAGGAGGGCTGTCCTGACCCTGCTGCCAAAGAAGGGAGACCTTACAGACCTGAAGAACTGGCGCCAGTCTGACTGCTATGCACTGACTACAAGATGTTTTCAAAAGCATTAGCCTCAAAACGAATTAAGGTGGAACAGATTACTCACTTTGACCAGACGTACTGTGTGCCTGGAAGATCGATATTTGATAACATACACCTAATTCGTAACGTTTTGGACGTCTCAAATATTGGGCTTAAAGACTGGACTCGTATTCTTAGATCAAGAAAAGGCCCTGCTCATCGATTTCTTCTGGGATGGATTTCCACATTCTTATGACTAATAAAAATAAAGTTCTGTCGATCCCCAGGCCCCCCACTGTGCTTAGCAAGCTTTAAGCTGACCTTCTCCATACTAGGTCATTAGGGCCAATGAGAAGTCTTTGAATAAACTGAAGTCGAAAGGCTGCAGTTCTGCTGGCTAGATGGATTAGTCCTTGCCCTCCCTCATCCTGCGGTAGGTGAAAGCGACAGAACTTTATTTTTATTAGTCATAAGAATGTTGGACATTGCTGGATTACCCGCTTTGTACCGTGGACGTTTAAAAATTTCGAAAAAGAATAAAGGAAACACAATACACTGGCTGCTGGAGGAGCCACTGGTCTACGGGGGCCAGCTGAATATCTCAACCATGACCACTCTGGCAGAGTCCAAAACCCTGATCATATCAGGCATCGTGATGCCTCGACACCCGAACGGACCTCTCACAGACGGACGCCCTGGCAGCGGGGAAGGGAATGCGATCCCAGCGTGTGGTCAGCAAGCTTCTACAACAGTGGAGGTCTACATTCACATCACAAGATCACAAGAGCATGTCCAGCTGAAGGAACACAAAATCAGTGAGTCTGGTCCTGCAGAGGAGCCTTTTCCCCAGCTGGACATTGCCCAAGAACTGGATGGATGTGAGGGTCCTCTCCTGCAGTGTCACGTTGACAGTGAAATGAACATCGGGACAGTGTCGGCTAAGCTACTATACAAAGCTTGTGTCAAAGTTTTAAACAAAAAAAGACTGACTGTGAGGGTCGACACCCCACGGCGAGAGATAGTTGGTTTTAATGATGTTAAATCAGAATGGAGGGCACTGTACAAACCACCATTGACCAAGAAATTTGCTGACCTGCAGTGGAGGATTTTATCTGGTATTATCGCTGTTGATTGTTTTATCTCCATTTTCCATCCTGAGGTCACACAAGAATGCCATTTCTGTGGTCAAAGGGAGATGTTTTTCATGCTTTTATACCTTGTCTCCGGCTACAGCCACTGTTTGTGTTTTTGCAGAAGTTCTTAAAGTGCCTTCTTGTGAATTTTAGTTTTCAGATTTTCATCTTTGGTTTTAAATATACCAGGAAAAACTGATTCAGGTGTCAACTAATTAATTTTATTTTGGGTCAAGTCAAAATGGCAATCTATATTACCAGAAAGAACTAAATAACATTAGGCACAGACTATGACACCGTGGCCATTTTTGTTCAAGGCAAGTCAAAGCAAGAATCCTGGTAGATTTAAATTTCTATAAGATCGTTGGGGAAAATGTTGGAATTGTTCATGACAGTGCTGGTGTTGTGATGAGGTTTTATGCTCAGTCATAAACAATGAACATGTTTTTACACACAATCTTAATTAAGTTTGTGTTGTGTACCCACAACCGCTCTTTTCTTAATTTATTCATATACTTATTTATCTATTTATTTATTTATTTATCTATTTAATATGTACATCTTATGAAGCTTTCCAAAGACAATTTTACTGACTAACTCACAAAGGCAAATTAATTTTATTGTGCATTATGCCTAGCACAAATAAAGGAATGTAAAAGTCAAAAAGTCTCTCTCTTTCTCTAACCCTCTCACTGCCGAGTTAATTTCATAAACATTTCTGGAATATAATAGGAGCTGATTTTTATGATGTTTTTAAATGTACTTTTAACAGCGAGAAGCTACCAGTGAGCTGCACAAGGGCGGTTTTATCACTGATCCCAAAAAAAGGAGACTTGGGGCAACTGAAGAACTGGAGACCAGTGTCACTACTATGCAGTGACTACAAGATACTTTCAAAGTGTCTCGCAAACAGACTGAAACAGTGCCTGCACTCAGTGGTTCATAACAACCAGACCTACTGCATACCTCACCGGACCAGTACGGACAATCTGTTTCTAATGAGAGACTTAATCCATCTTTGTAAAACTAAACTAAATGAACTCGGTCTCTTATCAATAGATCAAGAAAAGGCTTTTGATAGAGTCGACCATGAATATCCCTTCCAGACTCTTGAATCCTATGGCATAGGAAACAACTTTTTATGGTGGATTAAACTTTTATACACTTAAGATTGGAGGTGGTCTCAGTTGCCCTTTTAAAATGAAACGAGGAATTAGACAGGGGTGCCCACTGTCTGGACAACTCTACAGTCTCTCAATAGAACCATTGCTGCACAAATTAAGAGCCGAGCTACAGGGTTTTCCTGTTAGTGGGTCACAAGAGAGACTTGTGCTGTCAGCGTATGCCGACGACGTAACCGTTTTTATTAAAAATCAAGATGATGTTCAGGCGCTGATTAGGAACCTGAACATCTACGCGAGTGCCTGTTCAGCGCGTGTGAACTGGGAAAAGTGTGAGAGATTTTTAGTTGGGTAATGGCAGGACACAGGACCACCAGTCTCTCAGGTGGTCTCCAATGGGGTAAAGTCGGCCTCAAGTACCTTGGGGTGTTTTTAGTGACACAAGATTTACAAAATAAAAACTGGGAGGGTGTAGTGGAAAAGTGTGTGCCAAGTTGTCTCAATGGACCTGGGTCCTGCCTCAGTTGTCCTACAGGGGGAGAGTACAACAATCTGATCTGATTGAAATTCCGCATTGATTTTAAGATACTACTTTTGACATTTAAAGCACTAAATGGTCTCGCGCCACAGTATTTGAGTGAACTGTTAGTGTCTTACGATCCGCCACGCCTACTCCGATCAAAGAATGCAGGCTGCCTGTCAGTACCACGTATTATTAAAACTACAGCAGGGGGCAGAGCTTTTTCTTACAAAGCCCCAAAATTATGGAATAGTCTTCCTATTAATGTTCGGGACTCAGACACAGTCTCAGTGTTTAAGTCTAGGCTAAAAACTTATTTATTTAGCCAAGCATTTTTGTAAATAGATGAGCCTTAGGTAAAGGAGCAGATCTGGGGGACTCATGGACGTAGAGTATCTGTTGAACTGGTATGTTTAGATGCTGTCCTCCCCCCTCTCATTGTTCACTCAGGTTTGTTGACGGTGAGGTGATTGGTTGCTTTACATCTCAGTTCCCCCTCATGTTTGTGTTTCCTTCTGGCTCCTCCCTTGTAGTTATGCTGTTATAGTTAGTCCTGCCGGAGTCCCTGCTTGCACTTTGCACTAATATTCATTCACCTTATAGACTGTGACCAGACCTAACTGCCATCTCTCCTTATTTCCTGTCTCTCCCCTTCTGCTCTCTCTCCCTCTCTTTTTGTCTCCTTTCCCTCTCTCTGTCTCTCTGTCGAGCTATACATGTTCGCTCCTGAGTTGCCAGTGATCCAGACCCCTCTGCCCTCTGGACCCGTCTAACTGGTCCTGGAGTCCTGCTTCTGGTTGGAGATCTCGTCGCATGGATGCCCCGTGTGGTCTGCCTGGATTTGTATGGTGGCTGGGGATGGTTTCCATTAAGACTGTCCTATCATCGATTGATGCTCTGGTGACCTGTGACTTCAGTTGTTTGATAGCTCAGGACTGGAATCTCCTACAGTCTACTTGAGCCTCCAGGAACAAACTGGACTCCTTTTCATTTTAATTTTAACACATCTCCTGTTACACTGAACCAGTACACATTATTATGCTGATCAATCCCTGTTATCCGTTATCACCCAGATGAGGATGGGTTCCCTGTTGAGTCTGGTTCCTCTCAAGGTTTCTTCCTATTACCTCAGGGAGTTTTTCCTTGCCACCGTCGCCCTCGGCTTGCTCATCAGGGACAATCTTATCAGGGACAATCTTATCATTTTGATTCATACACATTGCATACAAACTTACTTCTTTTTATTGTGTAAAGCTGCTTTGCGACAATCTCAATTGTTAAAAGCACTATATAAATAAAATTGACTTGACTTGAAAATTGACTTGATCGCCTCCATGCTCTGGCACCGCCTCACTGTCCTTGAGCCCCATGAGACACTAATCAGGGACGTGCAGAGGAAGTTGGTGAACTTTTTCTGGACTGGCCAACACTGGACTCGAGCCTCTGTGCTGTATCTACCTGTACAAGACCTGTACAACCTTCAGACTGCAGGCTGCACAGAGGCTCTTCTATGGCGAAGGACTGGCATGGACAGGCATAGCCAAAGCCCTTCTCAAACTGGTAGAAGGACTAAACTATGATACACACCTGTTCACACTTAACCTCAAGGAAATGGACTTATCAGCCACAACACAATTTTATCACTCAGTATTAAAAGCCTGGATATCAGTGATAAAGACGAGCAGGACTGAAACACAACCCTTCCAAAGCACAGATGAGGAGCCGCTATTTCACAACCCACTCATAAACACCAGAATGTTGTCATCAACTTTCGTTCGACATCGTTTCCAGAATGCGACAATCACCAAGATCAAGGATCTGAGGAATGGAACGGCTTCGAGGGCAGCAGATGAACTGTGCTCAAAAACTGGATTAAAATCAAGTCGTCTAATGGAGAGACTCTTGGGTGAGGTAATATCAGCACTGCCCTCCCAACTCAGAGAATCTTTAGGGCAAAGTCCTGGAGAACATCAGCAGCCTCCCCTACATTTACCCATACGCCCAGCAGCTGAAGATCTTCAGCAAGAGGAAGGAGCCCTTCTGTCTTTCAAGACACCGGTTTTAACAACGTTTGAGGCCGCCTCAAAGAAAGCGCTGTATGGGACGTGTGTGAAGGTCATGCACAGAGGCTCGTTGGCTGGAGTAAGGGACGCTGGAGGTCCTTGTACAAACCGCCCATAGAAAAGCGCACAGCCGGGTGTTGGTGATGTAGGAGAAAGCCGTGTTGGAGAGGTCTCCCGGTTAAACTTGTAATTTATCCCTGTAAACACCGCAATTATTTTAAGAAAGTTGCGAATTACAGTGTTATCTTTATCCCGGTTCAGAAATGAGTAGTGTTAAGCCCAAGACAGGTAAAGCGCCGAGCCCTCCGGTTACTCGTGGCGGAGCTGACTTTAATTCAGGAGCTTATCAAACCAGTACAGACCTCGGTGGATGCTCTCCGCGAGACGGTGAATAAATAAATAAATAAGGCCTTTTGTGATATGTTTTCACCGTTTTCGGGAGAGGGAGAAGGTGTTGCGTTGGACTAGGCACAACGAGCTGAAATGCGGGGAAACAACAATACGGGTGTACCCGGATGTCAGCGCCGCTACTGCAAAGAAACGAGCTGCATTCAACGAAGTTAAGCAAGTCCTTTATCAGAAAGGGGTGAAGTTTAGTCTTCTTTTCCCTGCCCGCCTGCAAGTTTCGTTCGAGGGTGAAACACTCACTTTTGAGACTCCAGAGGATGTGCATGCTTTTTATAATGAGCGAGTGAAGGATAAAGAACAGGTTGGGGCACGATGATTCTGACGTACTTTAAGTTATCCTGGATTTAATGTTGCCTTTTTGGCCATCTTGGTTGACTCCTTGTGGTTTTTTTTTTTTTTTTTTTAATTGATTTCCAACTGTGATGCTTAGTTTCCTTAGAGGAGTCAAATAGGGTGACGAACTGATTCCCTGGTTACCTTTAGTTAATGTTTAAGGTTGACGT
>JAAGKR010011597.1:0-18921 GCA_011419295.1 Clarias macrocephalus
TGTCTCAGTTCCCGCAAGACTTCCATGAGGTGGTGTAGATGCTCAACCCAGCTACATGAGTGTATTACCACATTATCTAAATATGCGGCTGCGTAGAAGTGGTGCCGCCGTAACACTACATCCATCAGCCGCTGGAAAGTGGCTGGAGCTCCGTGGAGCCCGAACGGAAGGACTCGGTACTGCCAATGTTCGTGCTCTGTACTGAAGGCGTTTTTTTCTCTGGCTTCCGGTGTGAGGGCCACCTGCCAGTAACCTTTAGTGAGGTCTAGCGTTGAGATAAAGCTAGCTTTTCCGAGTCTATCTATTAGGTCATCTCCTCTGGGCAGTGGATAGGCATCGAATTGGGCGACCTGGTTCATTCCGCGGAAGTCATTACATAAGCGGATCGACCCGTCGGCCTTGGGTACCGTTACTATAGGGCTAGACCAGGGGCTTGTGGACTCCTCTATTATGGCACTACGCAGCATGTTATTCACCTCGGCTTCAATGGCACGGCGACGTGACTCCGGGGCACGATATGGCCTTTGAGATCCATCCCAATCCTCTCGAACGGCACGCCGATGATGGGCAGAGGGATTGGGGGGGGGGGGGGGGCGGTTTCCGCTGCGAGGTTTTTTGGCACTCGGGGCAACGTTGGCAAAAATTCCTTACTTCAGCGTCCAGCCCCGGCCAGTGAAATCTGTCCCTCACCTTGGCAATAGTATTTTTTTCTCCCAGATGTCCACCGAGGGGATGCGCATGAGCTAAGTGCTGCGCGCGCGCGCGGGGGGGGGTTATTTGTGGCTCATATACCCAGCGATGAAACTCCAGCGCTGCCTGAGTGTTTGATAACCCGCTGCGGGCGAGGATTTCCGTTTTCAGCAGGTCGTATCTGCTGAGAGGGCGAAGTAAGCTCTCTGGGCTTCCCCTGATAGGAGGGACACAAGTATGACGCACCATTCCCGCTTCGGCCACCCTTCCAGCTCTGATGTCCGTTCAAAGGTTAGCAGGTAGGTCTCAATGTCGTCATGAGGGGTTAGCTTCGGGAGCAGATGTTGGGCGTCTTTTCTAGGGTCATGGAAGGGCACATCTCGTCCTCCACGTTGTTGCATCCGCGTGAGCTCTTGCGTAGCGGTCTGGAGCCCTTGTGCGAGTTGTTGCAACACCATCTGTTGTTGTAGGGTTGTCTCCAGCAGGTGCCCCAGGTACTGTTCCTGGGTGCGGCCGCCCTTTGGGCCCGTGTTTCCAGCTCACATTCTCCACCAATGTAGCGCGCTGTAGGGGCTCTTGAAATCACGGACACAGAGACACAGAACTGCGGTGCAAACAGTGCGGTGCGCTTATTAGTGCACAGGTGCAAGGCGGCAAAACACAGTTAGCGATAGGTGCTGCGGGTACTTGGTGCCAAGGCGTGGAGGAGGTCGGGTGATTTATACTCGGGTCCGACTGGGTTGATGGGTTTGTCGGAGCAGATGTCGTTCGTGCTGCTGGCGCAGAATGGCTGGTGCGCGTGTGCCCTCCGGCCGGCGGCTATACAGACGAGGGTTCCTGCGAGTCCGAGTCTGTGGGGAGAGGAGAGTAACGTGAGTAATCTGCGTACATTCTTTCCTACTCACCGGCAGGTGCCGTCTCGGTCCTTTTATAGGGAGCGGCCGACAGGCAGACGGTGGAGGTACGCTGCCGGTAATGCCTGTGAGTGGCGGCGCTCCGCCCCTTTAATTATGCCTCTGGCGCTGTCCGTAGTGCTGAACCTGCGTCTTTTCCCTTTTTTAGTGGACGAGGTTAAGGCTGTTCCGGTACCGTGCGCGTTGGCTATGAGCCCGTCGCCACACAATCCATTTTATAAATGAAGAAGCAGTAGAAAAAGGTTTTGAATTTAACCACTTTATTTTCATTTATTTTCATATATTTTTTGTTTTAATAGTCAAAAAAACAAAAAGATCTTGTCTCTTATGTCTTATAATAAAATCAAAATGTCAAAGAGACTCTTAAATAAAATGTTACTGTTTGTGCAATGGTAAAGTGTAAATGCTGAACAATCAACTTTAAGGTAGATCAACATCTGTAACTTCTGAGATTCTGAAACTTCTGAAATCTGAGCTTTCAAGTAGAGGAACCAACCATCATTATTCACATATACATTGCAACATTTAAAAATTGTGAGCAAGAAAGACAAGTTGGTTCACTCTCTTTGGTTTTAATGCTGCCCGATTACATGTGACTACATTACCCCTATGCTAAAAATTCTTTCTGAGGGGGTGCTGGTGGCTGGGATGCACAGGTATTTTTTTGCAAGCTTGCTCACTCTTGGGAAGTTGTGCTCATGTAGCCTCCACCACTCCAGTGGTTCAGACTCACTGTCAGTGTCAGGGGACATCAGGTAGCTTTCCAGCTCACTCTGTACCATTTGTCTTTCAGTGAGAGGTAAGGCATCTCTTCTAGGGTTTTGACTCTTAAAAACTCCCTAAAGACTTCCTTTGCTTCTTCATACTCAGTGGTAGAGGTGGTTGTGGTGCAGCAGCAGCTCCTCCCTCTGCTCCAGTTGCTTCTGTTTCACCCAGAGCCTCTTCCTGGTGTAGGTCTTGGTCATCATCCATAATTTCAGCTAGTGCCCATGTTTTAATGGCTTCTACCTTGTCTGCCTTGATGTATTGAGCTTTGAATCTTGGATCTAGTAATGTTGCCATATTGAGTAGGTCATCAGTGATTAATGTCTCTTGTGAGTTGAGTGTCCTGTTCACTAGCAAACTTAGCAGCTGGAGAACAGGCTTCACATATGACAGAGTCACATATGACTCCCCAGAAAGAGAATCTGTGAACTCCAGTAAGGGACTCAGTGCTTTGTAATTCTAAGACATCAGTGTCCTGCCGGTAGTAACCAGGTGTCGGGTGCTTCTGTTCGAAGCTAGGACTTCAGCAAGGCCTTCTGTTGTTCCAGCACTCTTGCAATCAATTTCTGAGCCCCATCTGGTGGGTGACTCTGTGACAAGCTGATGTTCGGGGAGATTAAATTTTTCTTGAGCTGCTGCTAGATCTCTCTTTTTCTTCCATGAATAAGAAAATGCTGCAACCACTCTCCTTTCAACTCTTTTGTCTTTCCCTGCTGCCACTGAAAAAGAAAAGAAAGATGTCCGGTATAAGCAACTTAAATATATACACTGTAATACATGCACAAAATACAAACAAATCAAATTTGAAAATGTAAAACAAGAGTAACACAAAGATTTAAATTACAGTTTAATGATTAAAAGCCTGCAGAGAGTATTTGTTTTAACTGTGTATTTCTAGTTTTTATATTTTATATTCATATTAGTGTTCATACAAAATACATTCAAAGAAACTATATGTGGATGATTATGCAACTATTAATTAACAACTTTACTCACCGATAGCTGCCATCCGCCAGGTTTTGAGCAAAAAATTCACCCGTGTGGTGTTCTGGAAAATATGCAGTTTCCAAGCATTTACACTTCAGATTCCAGTTTTCGGTGAAATATACACTTACGCTGAGGTACGATCACACGTGCCCAAATGTCTGCGGTCGTAGCAAAATATGAGACGGTTGACGGGCTCGCTCTCCACTGCTCTCCTACACTCTGAATAAAGTGCTGGAATTTTAGTCTTTGTAAAATACTTGCGCCCCAGGACAACATAGTGGGGATCAACCACATTAAGAAGCTTTTTAAAGCCCGACTTTTCTACCCTGCTAAGTGATAGCATTTCTTTGGCAATGTAGTACGCGATTGCTTGGGTTATGTCATTGAATCTCTTGGAGGATTTTTTTATAAGGCATTGTTGCCAAGTACCTCTCCATCGTTGACTGCTTGTGGGCTGTTTTTTGAGCTGAGGTAGAGGGACGACATGCTTTATATTCCAAAGGGTGGAAGTGTCTAAGATGATGAAATTACTTGTGTTTCCATACTTGGCCGGGATGTTTTTTTTTTGCAGAGCTTACACACAACTTTGTTCTGGTGTTGGTCAGAAAAAAAGAAACCAAAAAACTCACACTGGCGAGCTAATACGTCCTTTTTTATTCACAATCTCCTCGCTGCTGCTATGCACGGCACTCGTTTTCGCATGTTATTCCGCCTCAAGATGGTGATGCCACAACCCAACCAGAGGGCAACGTGCATGGCTGCGTAAGCTTATTGGCTGTTTGCTCGTCACTCGTAGCACGCTCATTCATCGGAACATCTGATAGGCTGTTGAGATTCGGACAAGGCGCGTGCTCAGCTAGCTGCATTTTAGAAAACTATAGCACTTCATCAAATTTTTTTTAGCGTTCTCAACAATGGTGTACCGTCAATAAATACCAATATCATTTTATCGCCCAGCCCTATTCAAAGATGCAATTTCTGTTTCTAATTCTAAACTGTTAAGTATAATTTTACCAAGTTTCCTAGGCAATTGATGTTTTTCCTGTACATTATTGTGAAAATGTTGCTCTTACCTGCCATTTTAGGCAGGTGAGAAAAAAATGCTGTAAACAAAGAGTGCTTTCAAACATGGACGTGTTCATTGATTTTCATCAATGAACAAAATAGAAATGTAAATGAAATCAATATTTGGTGTGACCACCCTTTGCCTTCAAAACAGCAATTCTTCTAGGTACACTTGTACACAGTTTTTGAAGGAACTTGGCAGGTAGGTTGTTCCAAACATCTTGGAGAACTAAGCACAGATCTTCTGGGGCCAATCATACGCCTCCCTGATGGTATTGCATGATGGATAAGTATCTTCCTGTATTTCTCAGCATTGTGAACACCATTAATCCTGACCAAATCTACAACTCCATTTGCAGAAATGCAGCCCCAAACGTTCAAGGAACCTCCACCATGCTTTACTGTTGCCTGCAGACACTCTTTATTGTACCGCTCTCCAGCCCTTCGACGAACAAACTGCCTTCTGCCTTCTACAGTCAAATATTTAAAATTTTCACTCATCTATGCAGCCATTTTTCTGCACCTTAGGTCCTGTTTTATGTGCATATTTTAGTCACTTGGCCTTGTTCCCACATTGGAGGTATGGCTTTTTGGCTGGAATTCTTCTAAGAAGACCACTGACTTCTCCAGACAGTAGATGGGTGTACCTGGGTCCCACTGGTTTCTGCCAGTTCTGAGCTGATGGCACTGCTGGACCCTTCCGATTTCGAAGGGTAATAAGCTTGATGCGTCTTTCATGTGGCAAGGTTCCTTTAGCCAACCAATGCGTCTACGATCCTCAACGTTGGCCGTTTCTTTGTGCTTCTTCAAAAGAGCTTGAACAGCACATCTTGAAACCCCGGTCTTCTTTGAAATCTTTGTCTGGGAGAGACCTTGTTGATGCAGTATAAATACCTTGTGTCTTGTTGCTGTGCTCAATCTTGACATGAAATGAAAGTGTCATTCACAAGCTCACCTTGATAACAGAGTTTGGCTGTTCCTCACTGAGTTTTAAGCCTCCTACACAGCTGCTTCTGTTTCACTTCATGACTCGGTTTCAACCTACATGTGACATTTGATGATAATTAGCACCTGTTTGGTATAATTGGTTGATCATACACCTGACTATAATCCTACAAAAATCCCTGACTTTGTGCAAGTGTACCTATAAGAATTGATGCTGGTTTGAAGGCAAAAGGTAGTAACACCAAATATTGATTTGATTTAGATTTTTCTTTTGTTTGCTCACTTTGCATTTTGTAAATTGACAAAAAAAAAAAAAAAACAATCATTATATTTCTGAAAGCATTCTTTGTTTACAGCATTTTTTCACACCTGCTTGTGTGTGTGTGTGTGTTAAAAACATTGAAGGTGCAGGCATTTTTGTTGTCTTTACCACCTATATAACCATGCATATATTTATCTCATAGAGTTCTGAATATGAGGAGCCTTTTACTTTTTTAATTACTTCATATACTGTTATAATTCTTATGTTTTTTTTTTCCACTTCTTTTCAGTAGGTGAATTTTCTCACATTTCTAAGCTTTTTGTTCTTATTTTTTAATTATTGTTGTTATGGTCTACACTTTAAGTTCACAAGGTAGATGGTTGATTTATTGTCATCAAACAAGAAATTTTTTTCTTATTTTATGTCATTTTCATGGATATAATTCTCACTCTTACTATAGGACTTTATTTCCTCACATCTCCACAAACGAAAGGTTACATAACAAATATAAGGAATCTTGTATTATTTTGGGAGGTTGTGATTTTAACAAATGCTTTCATGTCAATCTTGATAGATTTCCTCCTAGGACTACCCGTTACACAATTAAATTTTGTCCTTATGCTCTGATCTATACTTGGTGGATCCTCGGATACTTTTTTCATCCTAATTTAAGAGTAGGGATGCTCCGATCAGGATTTTTGGGGCCGATCTCCGATCACTAGAAGCCTTATCATTTAGCATAATTTATTAAACTATATCTAACAACAATGTAAATTAAATATTGAAATTACAAGAAGAGGAATATCATGAATTGACAGCTGCATTTATTGGCAAGCAGCATGTGCAACACGTCAACTTAAAACAACGCAGCCTGTGCTTGGTTAGTAATTGGGAACAGCTTAGAGCCTGACAAATACAACTTTCCTGTAGATTGTATAAAATTTAATTAAATAACACAAGTGGGACGTGAGTCACCGGAAGTTCTGCAGTCTGCAAGCATCCGCAAGGACCGCCAAAAATTTATATTTTTTCATCACGAGTTTTGGCGCTGTGATTACGTTTCCATCTTTCCACACTAAAAATTAAACATGTTTAATTTTTAATTAATAAAATTTATAAATAAATTACATTTTTTAAACATTTAATTTTTCATGCGGAGAGATGGAAACCCAACCACACCCCCAAAACTCGCGGTGTATCATAATGAACCATACTTACGGCTACCGAGCGAAACCGCGTAGGTTGAGATTGGTATTTTACCGACAGCTGAGTGAGTGGCGGCGCGCGAGTTGAACTCTCCTGCTCTCTTAGCCAACTTTGAAAACTGCTCATGTTCCTTTACTTTAAAAATTGTCTCGTGAGTTTTGCATCATCTGATCGGTTTTTCTATATCGGCCAAAGCAATTATCGGCCGATTATGATAGACAACCGATCAATCGGAGCACCCCTAATTAAGAGAAATTACCTGGTCAAATAGGACCAAACTCTTGGATCAAGAATTGACTTGTTCCTAATATCTCAATAACTTTGTTTAAAATATCTCACACTTGTTTTCCCCCCGCTCTGATCATAAGCAGATATTGATTAAACTTGGTGATTGTCCAAACAATTTTACACTAAGAGGATACTGGAAAATGAACAACACTCTGTAAAAATGCTAATGACTTGAATATTAGTATCAAAAGTCTTAGTAGTGAAATAAATTAAATGAAAGTTGTAAACAAAAAGTTCTTCAAATATAGAGTTAGAAATATTGCTATTAAGAGAAGTAAATCAATTAAAAATAACAAATTAAACGGCACATCTTGAAACCCCGGTCTGCAAAGGAGACCGGGGTTATCTGCAAAGGAGAATACCACAGAAAAAGAGGAATTAGAACGGAAAGATATTAGTTTACAACTCAATGAGTATTATCTAGACATGGCGAAAGATGCTTTTATAAGATTAACATATAAGATTTCTTATTAGAAAAACTAAATGGGTTACGTAAAGCCTTATCATCCCTTAAGATTACCCTATCTGCTAATTTCCAAATTTGTCTCTAAATTTTATGGCAATCTTTATTCCTCCAATTTTAACTTTCCAATAATTTTTATTTCTTTATCGATAAACTTATAATTTTTGTTAATTACAGGGATCAACTTTTTAAGATGTGATTTCTAATATAACGATTGATGAGGATAAGAAAGCTTTATTTTCAATAAGAAAAGGTAAATCTCTTGGTCTCGACGGGGTTTCAGTAGAATTTTATATGCGTTTTTGGGAGTATATTAAAGACCCATTATTCGATATGCATAATGAATGTATAGCGCAGAAAGAAATTATAACTACAGTGAAACAGGGAATTATCTCTCTTATTCCAAAACCTGAAAAAGAAATACTTTTAATTGAAAACTGGCGACCTGGCGCTGATTCATGCTAACAGGTTAAAAACGGATTTGGACAGTATTATTTCAGAGACGCAATCAGGCATCCTTAAAAATCGCCATATAACGAATAACATAAGATTGGTGCTTGACTTTATTATTCTGAATATTTTATTATTAGATTATTCTGATTTAGTCCACTCAGATGGTCTTATCCTATACCTCGATTTTTATTTAAAGGAATAACTGTTTTTGATAGAGAAATAAAGATTGCTCAACTGGCAGATGACACTACTTTATTTTTAAAAGACAAAACCCAATTGACTCTTGCTTTGAAATTTAGTAAAACAATTCTCCAGTGCGTCTGGTCTAAAATTAAATATTGCCAAATGTGAATTATTGCCTCTTTACGAATATAATGATTCTAATTTCAATAATATTCCAGTGAAATATAGGTTAAATATTTAGGTATTCAATTAACTAAAAATATTGCAACTAGGCAAAATCTTAACTTTAACGGAAAGATTGTTAAATCAAAAGTCATTTTCAACTCCTGGCTTCAAAGGAATTTGAGTTTGGTGGGTAGAGTCCTTTTATCCAAAGCGGATGGACTTTCTTATTTTGTTTACCTGTCCCTCTCTCTTTTTATTAATGATAAATGTATTAAAGACATCAGTAAACTTTTCTTGGATTTTGTTTGGAAAAATAAACTTAAAAAGGATGTGCTTTCCGGCTGTAAAAATCAAGGGTTTTTCTCACATTTCTCCTCACAAAATGCTCATTTGGAACAATTAACTATTTTATTGTAGATCTTGTACTAAAGATATTAACTGTTATAAAGCTTGGATTATGAATAATAAATACTGCATCTCTAACAAAATAAAAGATGTTAATTTTAGGATTCTCTGCAGGATTTAACCGGTAAACTCCGTTTTATCCAGATATTTGGAGGTAGAGGAAAAATGTTCTTTACGTGATAGATTAGATGAAACTTTGATTCATTTGTTCTTTGAGTTAATAAAAAGAAAAAGAAAATAAAAAGATTCTTAGCGCTCCTAAAAGACCACCTCTTGAACCGCCTCAATGTGTCTCACTACTTTAGTATTAAAGATGTAATATTTTGTTGTGAGAATTCAGAAAATAAACCTCTTGAATTTGTAGTTAATTATTTTGTTTTAAATGCATAATACTTTATTCATAAACAGAGAATTAAAAGGGAACACTTGTATTTCTCCCTTTTCATAATAGAAATGACCTCACCTTTTTAATTCTCTTTAACCAATTAAATTTAATAATAAGAATAATAGACTTCAATTAAAAATAATGTCATCATAATAATGTAGAAGTAATGTATCTCTTGCTACATCCTTTCTACTGTTTATACATCACATCTATTCTCTCATGTCTTTTACCTTTACTTTGGACTGTCAAATTTATAGTTCATTGTCCTTTGTGTTTGATTTGTTGTAATTAATGTTTTTTTGTTGTTGTTGTTATTGCTGTTGTTGTTATTGTTCACTGTATTTAATGTGTTTTGTATTGTTTCAATTAAAATAAAATAAAAAGCTTCTCAATCGACTGAGAAAAGGTTACTTTTTCAGCAAGCTTGGACCGCGGTAAAGATTTATACGTTTATTTATATATATTTATTATCTATATAGTTTATATATAAAGTTTAATATTCGCATGTTTGCACATTTGGTATTTCGTTCTCAATAACTCCGAAATAAATTCTCCAAAGTGCACAAAATCTACACAGTCTCTTTGCGATAAAACAGACAACGTACTACATCTGTTTTTTTCTTGAAATTCCTTGTTGTGAACTGAAGTGAATGTAAAAAAACATTGCTTTTGGAGTTTGAGTAAATTATAATATGAACTTGTGCAATATTTAAAATAATTATTTATAAATCTCAGAAATCCAAAATAAATCTTATTATATAAAACTTGTGGAATCTGAATATAAGCACCCATCTCTGTGTATGTGTGTATATACAGTATATGCTTACCATATTTTATTCCTGTATGCATGTCTGATTATTCCGCATAACTTTTATATCTGCATTTATAATCTCACGTTTGTAATTTGAGACCCACGTGACAGCACATTGTTACGTCATCTAACTGCAGAACGTCACCTACACGTTTGATGGTCGAAGAAAGCTTTTTCATTGCTCATTTAGTCAAATAAATTCTTGTTTCTTTATAAAGAACTGTGGTCTTGGTCATGTATTTTAAAGTCTAAACATTTACCCAAATCTAAAGTTATTTTGCTCATAATTTGGTAAATACCAGATTGTGTATTATCATCTTCAGCCGCAGGATAAACAGAATTAAGATGCACTAAATCGTGCTAAACGCTGGACGGGTAGTTGATAAAGTGTACGCTATAAATCTTAATTCAGTTTAACCAAATTAATCCGAATCCTTAAAGATTCAATTCACCTTTGAACCAAAGCTGAAACCCTACATAGTATTCATCTATCATAAAGAGGGACGACTTTTGCAAAGCAGACAAAATGTAAAATCAGTACCCCAGAAAAACAGAGTACAATTATATACTTGCTGAACAAACATTGCATTTTTTTAAAAAGGGAAAGCGTGCACAATGTAAGCAGCTTTATTTCAGCCATTTGTGGTTGTGCAAATAATTATTCAATGCTGGACATAAACAGCATGATCACTATTATTATGGTTATAATGCTATGCTTTTTTGCTGTTTTTTTAATTACTGGAATGGAAGCGATGGAACGTTTCCTTATCATAACATGCCTTGTATTGTTTTTAATCACTCAATACACAACCCATAATTTTTTATTTTACAAATGGAAAATACTAATGGAATCATTTTATTTGGTTTATTAATTATAATTTTTATATAATCTGAAATTAAAACATTCTATAAAAATACCAAAAAAAAATATTGTGTGTAGTGATTTGGGGAAAAAAACAATACATGTATGTTATGATAAGAAAAATCACAATTTCTTCCAATCCCAGGGATTATAAATGGTAGCAATGTCAATTTTAGAATGTAGAATTCAGATGGTTTGAAATTTACACAAATTTAAGAAGACACCTGAAGCACTGCAGGTCTTCAGAAAGGCCTCAGATTATACTGCATAAATATTATGTAGTACAACAAAATTCCTCTGCGCTCTTGAAAACTTCCTGCGTTCGATTGAGCGCTGATTAGACTACGTAGGAAATTAAAGAGGAGAATTATGCCGGCTCAACAGCCCGAGCACAAACCTCATTTTAAATTAAAATAACAAATATTGTAAGTAAACAACAATACCCCACAATTAATAAAGTATTTTTATTTAGACTATAAAAATAATCCTGCATCTGTTTTTGGTGTAACAGCTGCCACTTTTTATTTAGAAGTTTTCAAGTCACTTTGTCACACAGTTACAGTAATATCTCAAAAATATTGTTAGCTAGTGAACTTAATTGTCTGTCTAAACAAAATTTAACCAATTTTTTTGACTCATTATTGTACAGTAAATGTCAATAGTTCTTGATTTTTCTGATTTTCTTTTTTGTTGTATAATGTACTCGGATGTGGAAATTATCATCACTAGTATTTCTTCGATACAACTTATGACTTTTTATGACTTAGACATAAATCATATTTGAAAACTGTTGAATGAAAATGTCACTTTGTGCCACCTGGCGGTCATTTCATGAATGAGACGTAATGCGACTGATTTATTTTGCCCGTTGCCGTTTTGCCGTGACAGAGAGTATGCGGTAATAGACATCCCCCTTGACTAACTACTGTACATTCTTAACCAAAGGAAATGGACTCATGCCACCATAAACTGCCCCCATCATCTACATATCACACCCTGTAATTTTAGGGTCTGTACATTTATTTAATTATTTTTTTCATATTAAAAAAAAAAATTCAATAGCTTTGACCATAATGCTTGGACAAATGGCACTCATGCCACCATAGACTGCCTCCCTCCCTTTATTTTAAGGGTCTATTTTTTTTTTTTTTTTTAATCTTTTCAAATTTTTTTTACACATTTTATTTCTGGAATTCCGCCCTTTGATCTCCGCGGGGGAAAGAACTGCGCAAGCTCCCACGGCACCTTCAGTTCCTTGCCAAGCCCGCCTTGGCGTCCCCGCCGCTGAAGAGGAAAAGGTTGCAAGGAGGACTGCGTTAAGGCCCCCGATCCCAGCCCGGAAAGCCACCCAGCCAACGGACATCAGCAAGGACTCCCGTCTGGGAGGGGCTAGGCCGGCCATCGACAGCGGGAGAAGAACCATTTAGGGAGCGTGCAGGAGCGCTGCCTCCGCGTGCTACGTTCTGCCACTTCGCCCACCGCCACGTTTCGGCAGCTGTGTGCCCGCATGCCAGTTGGAAAACTGCGTTGAATGAAACTGTCTCATGCACCTTTCACATCATTCCTTCCCTTTCTTTGCATCCTCCCTCCTTTAACCCATTCCTTCCCCATTTATTTCAAATAAATTATCCTTTTACCATTAAAACCTCGACTCGTGTCCTTGCTTTATGGTGCCGTCCGTGCATATAAGGTCGAACCCATTGACAATGACCTAGATATATGAATTCTGTGACTTGTTCTACGTGTTCTTCGTCTATTTTTATATTCATGGTGGGAAGTTGTATTTCTTGTTTTGATATATGACTTTAGTCTTTTTGGCATTCATTTTCATTCCAAAAAATGACTTCTTTCCAGCATTGTTGATGATATCTAGTAAGCTTTGCCAGTCATTCTCATCTAGTAAAACAGAGTCATCAGTATATATTAAATTATTTGTTTTCCCCAGCAATTGTTATTCCTTTTAGGTGTTTAATTTCCTTGAATATCTTTTCCATGTAAATGTTAAACAGTGCAGGGGATAATATACATCCTTATGTCATACGTCAAACACCTTTTCTAAAGGTCAGATGGTTCTTCATTTGCTTGTACATATGCTCGCTGTGTCCAATATGTTAGTTATTAACTTGATAGTGATTGATTGAGAACTTAAACAGGATCTCAATTAATTTAAAGTGGTTGATCTTTTTTCACAATTCCAGTGCCATTCATTATATACCTCCGAAATAATAAAAGACATAGTTCTCCAGGTTATGTTGTCTATTACCTTTCCATCTTGTTTCACTTACACCTAAGATGTCAATATTCACCATTGTCATTCCGTCATTCCTTAGACCAAGTCTTGCCTTTGCTAAAGTTTTTACATTCCAAGTACCAATTTTCAAAGTACGTTTGAAACTTTGAAAATTGCTACACCTTTTATTTTTATAGTTCACAATTCTTACTTTATTTTTAAAATATTCAATAGTTTCTTAACCAAAAGAGAGAGAAATGCTGCTCTTACTGTACCACCATACACAGTTCTCCTTCATGTAATGTACTTAATACACCTTTTTTTTTTTTTTTTGCATTTCAATTTATTTGTACTTTTTTCTAATTCAAACAAAAAAAAATTCATTAGCTTCTTAGCCAAAATAGATGGAGAAATGTCAGCCATACCGCCATAAACAGTACATACCCTCATGTATGTACTACACCTGTTATTTTTGTATTTCAGGCCATTTAATTTTTTTTTACATTTTTAATTCAGTAGATTCTTAAACAAAATAGATGGCGAAATGCCGGTACTTATTACACTTTTTATATTCGTATTTCACAAAATGTTTACATTTTTTATTAAAAAATTCAATAAAATAAAAAATACAGCAGCTGCCCCTGATTGGCGGAGTGGTAAAGTGAGATCACAGGTTTGATTCCCGGGGAATCAATAGCTTTTTAACCAAAAGTGTTGGAGAAATGCCATTCATATCACCATGGACATTGTGTAGTAAGTAGATGAGGGAGAACTAACTCTATAGTACTGCGAGTAGCATTTCTCCATCTCCTTTCGTTAAGAAGCTATTGAATGTTTATAAATAAATGTAAACATTTTGTGAATTCCAAAAATAAAGGGTGTAGTAAGTAGAAGAGGGGGAACTGTCCATTGTGGTATGAGTGGCGTTTCTCCATCTCTTTCAATTAAGAAGCTATTGAATGTTTAAAAATTTTCCTCTTTTTTTATTTATAAAGTTAAGTGGAATATAAAAATAAAACATGTGGGAACTGTGTATGCTGGGTGGTATGAGAGTATGTGCAGGAGAGGAAGCGGTTTTTTTTTTTTTTTTTTTTTTTGTTCCAAGTGGCATCTATATTCTTGTTTTATAATCATTTGATGCTTAAATAATAATAAAAAAACAGAAACATCTTAAAAGCTGCTATTTATTATTTAAAAAATAATAATTAGGGTGTTTTAAAAGCAGCATTTAGAACTCAAAATTATGGTCCTATTGTAATCAATTTTTTTTATTCTGGTTTAGAACCTTTAAACATTTTTAAAGTTATGCAGAAAAGGTATTTTAACTACATCGTGTAGTGCAGTGTGTGCGTACATGTAAGGATGATGATGATGCATGTATGTATATGGGTGGCCTCTCTAGCTGTTATAGGTCAGGAGCTTTTGAATTACAGAAGATGAAACCTTCTGGTTCCATAACATCTAATTTAAGAATTTTAATTAGAAATTTATAAATGAAATGGTATTTTAACAATGTGTGTAGTCGGTGCCAATGCATGATGTTAATAATCTAAAGCAACATCTTGCGTGGTGTTAAAAATACAGAATGACAAATCTTAATAAAATCTATTTAAATCAGAATTTTAAAAAAATTATAGTTTTTTTCAGTTAACGCATGAGTCTCATTTTTATATATGTAGTTTATGTAGCTTAAAGACAATGTAGAGAGAAATGTATGTATATGTAGGTATCTTATTTGCGGGTTTATTTAAGCAGCTATTTTGTAATATTAGAGGTTTACCCGTGTACATCTCTGGTTTGAGTCCAAAGGAAATAAAAGGCCTTCTGCCTGCCGCATTCACTGAAGACTTTCTTCAGACTGCGCTGTCGTGCCTTCCGTATTTGTTGCTGAGTGATGCACACCTATCGGTGCTCTGGTGGTTCCAACTCTCGCAACAATCGGAATCTCTCTGTGAATAAAGTGGCCGGTGTTCTATCATTTTTTTCCCTACTTGTCAGAATTTTCTAACGATAGCAAAAACGTATAGTTATACCAGTTAGTCTGTTGAACTTCCTACCTTTCCTAAATGTAATGGACATAACATTGCAAACAATGCAATACTTCGTTTTAACATGGGCAGCAGATTCTTAAGTGGTGTTGTTGCTTTATCAGAATATAGTTCCCATAGTTTTAACATGGGCAGCTGTTTATGATATAAGCAACTTTAAAATTAAATTTTTCATCATCACTGAAACGGCGACAGAGACAAAGCTGTCTTAATTCATAAGGTTTATACACGAAACAGACTAATGTATTTTTACATTTATTTATAGTTAAAGAGAGAGGGGAGGAGTACTGTGAGGACTACTTTCACACACACACATACTAACGGAAATGCTGTTTTATCAGGAAAATAAACAAGAAACCTGACACGCGAGCGTGCGCATTAACTACTGGACTCACTGCTTTAAAGTAAAAATAAAACAAATTAACCAGCACTTAACCAGTACCTATAAAAAGAATCGCGACAGAGCAGTGTGTCCATTAGAGAGAGAGAGAGAGTGTGTGTGTGTGTGTGTGTGTGTGTGTGTGTGTGTGAAGGTGAGAGGAGGAGGGATGGGACACACTGTCCAATGACGCACGCATACACACTAACGGAGTCAGGACAGGCTGACGGAGAGAGAGAGAGAGAAAATGGATCTCCCCCTCTGAAGTCCCTGGGGCTTGTTACATTACCCCACTTTTATGCCACTCGTCCACGTTTTAGCGCTCGGCGCACTCTTTGCTTAGAAAGTCCAGTAGCCCAACAGACGAGCTACACTCCCTGCTGTGTTTTATAGCGTGGGGATCCATTAATGGACATAGCTCACCGGCCATGCATATTCCATTGGCCCTGGCCCTTTGCACACCTGCAGAACTGGAGGCTGCCGATCTAGTAAGCGAGGAGCGATATTGGATTTAGGTGCATGCCGATCACAGGCGCATGCCGTGACACGTGGTACTCATAAATCAAGGCACACTCGTTTTTTAAGTCAGAATTAATGAAAAAGTTTTGCTCGTCTTGCGGAACGTTCACAAACCAAGTTACTTGCAATCCGAGGTTCCATTGTTTCACAAAATCTTCATTTGGTATCTCCAGGTCAAGATGCAGGAGAAAGGTCCCTCATTCTCAGTCCCAATACTGTTTTACAGCCCCTAGTCAAGAGAACATTAATAGTGCAAGAGGTACTGGTTATCTTAGGTGAGATTTATAGTCATAGAATGTTTTACTTTCATGGAAATTGTTTGCAGATTTATTTGAAGGATTTGTTCCCTTTACAGGCAAACTTTTCAAGGCAGTTGAAATTATTTAATTATGTCCATATAAAAATACATTGTTTCTTTTGAAATTTGTTGTTTTGAAAATTAGGTCTGGGTCTGAAGGTCTTAAAATGTCTTAAATTAAATTTTATAAACATTATCTATTTGATTTCATTAATAGTCATAAATTTTAATTTGTGAGGTCTTACAGGGAAAAATTGTCTAATTAGGGCCCAAGCACAATAGGGTGCTCAGAACCCTCTTTGTTTCTTTTTGGGCTTTTTGGGGGTCTTAACATGCTCCAAAACATATTAAGTGGCAAGTTCAATGACATCATAGTGTTATGTTTTTTTTCCAGCATCTGCAGCCTATTTTACACATGTACACGTAACAAATGTGAACCCTCACACACGCACGTATACACACTCATATCACACACATAGAAACTCACATCTCTCTCTCTTACAAACAGACGCACGCACGCATAAACACACTCATACATCGCCCGGGGGGCGATGGCGCAGTATGCTTGGGCCCGCTCATCGTTGCTTGCAACTATATTTTTTATTTATTTGTTTTTTTTTTTTGTCAAATTAGGCAGGTTATACTGCTTTGATGTTCAAATATTTGATGTTATGAAGCTTTAAACCTAATACTAAATCTATTCATAAAATGCAAAAAGCACAGTTTGTTTGTGTGTACAGACTTGTATTCCTAAACAATTTAGATTTCCATTACAGTCACATTGTAAGTTAGGGCAGGCAATCATTTTCTGATAAATAATACAAATCAATTTCTGGTTTACTATTAGCACTCGCTACTGAAGCCCAGCAAGAAATCTTAAAAGCTAAAAGTTAAAAGCTTAAATATGCTCTATTTTCTGATGATAAACAGAGATCTTGAGACACATGTGCATGTGTATTTGTCTATCTCTTAGCCATTAAGTGTGTCACGGCGAACTCAACATAATTAAGTATGGCAGACGCAACAAGCAAAAATTATTTAGTCTATATTATAAAATAATACAGTCAATGTAGTACTAATTTACATTTTAAATGTTTTTATTAACAGCTATAAGGATCATTGGTCAGGACGCGACAGTAACAACAGGAGACGATGCACAATTATTCTGTCAAGCGGTCGAGACAACAGAGCGTCTAACAAGCATTACATGGCAAAGACGAACAAAGGAAGAGCCAACAAATACAGATTTCTTTGCTGTCACTTCCACTGGCAAAGAGGGACATATAAACGGACTGAGGGACAGAGTGAAATTCAACGGCAGCATTTCTGGACTCATCGGCTCAATTCTTCTAAGTAGTGTTATTGTTTCAGATGAAGGAATCTACACCTGCGTCTTTAGTGTATTTCCAAGTGGACCGTATCTAACAGAAATTCACCTTAGAATACAAGGTAAGAGCTCTTAGTCTAATTAGATTTTTTGCTACATTGAGGAAGACCTGTTAAACCAGTATTAGGCCTCTAACAGTTCAGTAGGTGTAGCTTAATCGGATCTACTCTTTAAAATCAACCACCTGTTCATATCTCTTCACACAAAGTTCTGTCTCTGGCTCCTACATTGAATGACAGGATAAGGTTTGTGTTGCATGTAGTGGTAACATTGAGAGCCCTCCTGTAATCTTACATTAGCTTAGCTGTTCTTACTAGCAAGACTCCTTACATGTTGGCTGATAACATTGAGTCGGCCTGCTTGCAATCCACTTCCGCTATCTTTCTCACATGCTCTGTGTAAAGCTCCGTAGTGGGCACAGAAATCATGGACACAAGGCTGTGTTGCAGCGAACTCAAGTGTTCTTTATTTACAGTTTTCGGTGTCAACAGGATTAATGAAAACCAAGGCGGAATAGAAAGATGAGCAGACGCGATTGTCACTGTGGCGCGGTCCAGGCTCAGGCGAGGCGAGCCGGACATGAGGAAGTGCGGGCTGAGGATTCAGGACCGCGACAGCACTGGCCTCTTCTCTGTGGTGTGTGAGGGAAAGGGCTCTCGCTAGTGTCGGAGTCTGTGAAGAGAAGAGACCAGTATGAATGGCGTACTTTGTTTATCCTACTCACCAGCATACGCCGCCAGGGTTCTTTTATGGAGAGCCGTTTACAGGTGGATGGCAGGTGATCCATTGTGGCCAATACTGGTTATTTGTGGCGCCCCTCCCATTTTTTAGATTTAGGACAGCTGTCCAAGATGCTGGAAGTTTCTCACATGCAAGGTTTTTCAGACGAGTGAGATGATGCTTTTCTATGGGGTGCCCGTGATTAGCAAGACGAGCAAGAATATTAAATAAAGTTTAACTCGGTAATCGAGCGAGGTCTTGAAATAAGAGGAGTATTGTGGGTAATCATCTCCCATGCTCGGTCTCAGTGCGCATGTGTCACTTTTATAGCAACATCTATGCGCACATATACTTTTTACTAGAACATTGTGATCATGTGTGTGCATGTGTAAAGCAAAAGCAAGTGTCATTAGAGAAGTTGCTTCTTAAAGATCTAAAATCTCATTGTCTGTCACAGAGCAGTGATTCCATTAGTGTGTGTGCGCGAAGAG
>JAAGKR010011598.1:0-13058 GCA_011419295.1 Clarias macrocephalus
AACCGGGGTTTCACCAGGTATCCGGACTCATAGCATATATTGAAACAGCTGGATCCAAGGTTCTCAGTTTGTGTGTGTGTGTGTGTGTGTGTGTGTGTGTGTGTGTGTGTGTGTAAAGGAATTGTGTGACAGATGACAGCATGGACCCCCTGGGCAGCAATTGGTCAACAAGAGTGGATTCAAAGGACAAATTCAATCAGAAGTGGGTAAGTGGGTGACTCCAGGAGCCTGCGGACCAAGCGGAGGGGTGGGAGAACTTATTTTCCAGATAACTGCCTACCTGCTGGCGGGGATCAACGCCGCTTTAACCTGACCAGATGAAAAAGTGATGTGTACACTACACTACTGCGCAGGTTCATACTCTTCCTTTTAGGCATCTCACGGGAAAACTGTTCATTATGGTCGTGGCTTGTAGCACAGCGGAGGGGTTATGGTGTTAACCGTACAGTAGCTGCGCCTCACACGCTTCCTAATTTAGAGCTGGGTTAGTGTGCGTCCGTGCAAAGTGTCATATACGCGAGCGGAGTCCAGGAGATCTAAATCTCTTACTTTAGTGCTTTCATGAGGAGTTGATGAACTTTTTATGAAAGCAGTCTTTGTAACAGTCCGTTATAGCTGCACGTAATGTTTTCTCTCTTTGAAATGACATCAGGGCTTTGAGTTTCGTCATGTCTCGATAATACGGCATGATCGATTAATTTCGATGGAGAGGAAAAAAGGCTGATTAGGGATGATAGTTTATAGCTGCTGTATTGTAAATGAGATAAGAACAACAACAACAACAACAACCATTAATAAACAAGAACAACAACTTTTTATCATTTTTGAAAATGTTTTACAACATTAAAAGGTAGTGATGAGGTTCAGTATCAATCGTGTGTTTGGTTAAACCAATCAGTGATCGATTAATAGTCGGATTAACTGCACAGTAATGCTTCCTGCACTCGGTGGGTTTCAGCCTTTTTTTCCCAGGAAAATTATACAGAACACATCGTGTCACACAACCGTGGTGTGAGAATGCGCAGTTATCAGCATTATACATTATACATACTTTTATATTTTTATAAATCAATGGTACGGTAGTTAAGATTGTTGTTGTTTAGAGACTCTAATAATAATAATAATGATATTATTATTATTATTAGTAGTATTATTATTAGTATTATTATTATATAAAAATAATAAAACTCTAAAAATAAGATTTTAATACGAGATGCTAAAAAGATGGTTTAGATGAGACTTGGAGACTTGCTTGGAGCCAAGCAGTGGGATTTAATCATTACAGCTCAGATTTAATTGGATTATGCACCTTAGTCAGTATTTTGTTGTCTGACTTGCTCAGTTTCAGAAGAGAGTCACATTTTTAAATGATTTAGTTGAACTTTTCAATGTATTAAAATATGCACGGCTTCATCAGAATATAGAAATCGCTTTCATCTTCTGCAGATACTCGCATTTTGCGAGAGTGTGTGTTGCTTCTTCTTCTTTTAGGTTTATGAGCGGTTGGTTCAATACTGCCACCCAGTGGAATGGAGTGTGGAGCAGGAAAAAACATGACATTTAAAAATGGCACGAGTTACACAGCATGTCAGTGTTTAATATACATGTAGAATACTTATATAAGTGATAAGATACTTAAAGTTTACGCGCATTCCTTTACACAGCAGTTACACAGGTATACGGGGAAAAAAACACAAAACGCAACAATTGTTTTAGGACTTTTTTTAATATTTAAAATCTAGTGCCATTTTTCATATTAATTTGTTTGAAATTGACGGAAATCAAATGATCGCCAAATAATTAAAGGTAGCTATAAAAGTTTCTTCTTCTTTTCCTCGTCTTCTTCTTTTTTTTTTAAAAAAAAAAGGAAAACTATGTTATTTGGTTAATAAATTGAGCACCATTGGAAAATTGCTGTTGTGTGCGAGATATAATACTCTGGCCCCTGGGGCAGGGGTGGCTCAGTGGCTAAGGGATTAGAATAGTGATGAACCGTCCTAGGATCAAACCCCAACACCACCAAGATGCCATTGTTGATTCCTTGAGCATGACCTTTAACCCTCAACTAGAGCTTAACTCCATAAATGTAATGCGTTTCAAGGTGGACGGTCGTGACAGTAACTCTGCATCACACCACCCCCTCAGTGATTATCTTCTGGATTGTGTTATGAAAATATTATTTTGGGTCCACAATTTGTGCAGCTTCGAGTTTAAGTGACCACATTTCTTCTTGTTCTACTCGTTCAGCACCATCCTTCCAGGTGTTTTAATAATGTGTTGGACAGCTCTTAATCCTAATTCAAATCAATTCATATTCCACTATATTTGGCGGCACTGTAGCTTAGCAATTAGCACCGTCGCCTTGCACCTTCAGGGTCCGGGTTCAATCCCCTCCTTGGCACCCTGTCCAGCGTGTACCCCGCCTTGTGCCTCAAGTCTCTTGGCATAGACTTCAGCCCCCTCCGTGACGATGAGTGAGTAGAGTTGGTTTCTTTGCTTGATGAGAAAAAAAACTCATGTTTATATAAAGTATTTATTTCTCCAAGAAGTTGACCCTTCTAACCCTTGTTTTTTTTTTTTTTTTTTTTTTAAAGCCAATCAGTGGGGAACATTTAAAGTGCTGTCCAAAGTGCCGTAAAATGGAAATGTGAGCAATATATATATATAAAGCACAGGATTTAAAAAAAGGTCAAACAGAATACACCAGCCCTCTTTCACTGGTGTCACTTATACAAACATCATAAATAACCCCTTACACAGATCTTCTCAACCCTGGTATTTTTCTTACAAAACAAAATAAATAATAATAATTCTGTTCCATAATCTCTGAGCTGCAAGAGGGGGGGGGAAGCCACCTTTTAACCTCACTCAAGTCTGATGAATGTTCTGGCATTTCTGATGATGACGATGACGATGATGTGTGGGTGTGATAAGGAGGACAGCAGGTATCTCGATTTCCTCATAACACCACTCAGCATGGCCTCCTACATGCCTCTTGTCGCCTCAACACCCACATACGTCTTTGCACACAATCACTGTTTATTAATAACAACACGCTTAGTGGAAATCTCACGCTGTTCTGAGCGACGGCGTACACGCGGCACACGCTACAGACGGCCTCTTACATCGCTGTTTAGTGTCAAAGTGCGCCGACTCAACCCACACATCATGCTTCAGCCTTGTGTCATTTCTCACCCCGGGGCTTTGTGAATAGTTCTGTTCAGTCAAAGCTGGCGTTCAGGGGACCGGACAAAGAAGAGTGTTGGTGTATGGAATATTGAATGAGCTTTGAATGATTTGAAAAGGTTTTATTATTTTTATTTCAACCATTATCTTGTATTTTATATAAGCTATAAAAATAAGTTTGAAATTGACAGTAAATTTGCAAGCAACAGGGTTCAGTTCAATTCAATCTTTCTTTAATCCGGAGGGTAAGTAGTTCAGAAGAAAGAAAAAAACTCGCTGTGTACATGACATGACATTTAAACAATCAGCAGCACGAGTTGCAAAGCATGAATATTTCACATATTCAGTGTTTAGGAGTTTGTAATACTTCAAGGATGGCACGGTGGCTTAGTGGTTAGTACTGTGGACTTGCACCACCAGGGACTCGGTTCGATTCCTGCCTCTGGTCTGTGTGCATGGAGTTTGCACAGTCTCTCCGTTTCCTCTGGGTTCTCCCATTTCCTCCCACAGTCCAAAGACATTCAGATTAGGCTATTTGGTGTTTTAGAAATTGTCTGTAGTGTGTGTGTGTGTGTGTGTGGTGTGTGTGTGTGTGTGTGTGTGTGTGTGTGTGTGTGTGTGCCCTGCAATGGGTTGGCTCTCTATCCAGATTGTACCCCACCTCATGCCCTAAGTCTGCCGGGATAGACTCCAGACCCCCCGCGAACCTGTACACAGGACAAAGTGGTATAAACATGGAGTGAGTGAGTAAAACTTCAAAACCTGTAAGTTATAATATAAAATAAATAAGGTTTAAGACAAATCAGACAATTAATGTTAGTGCTGCTGGTTCAAATAAAAAAATCGCAATGCCGAAAAAATCTAATGAACATTCTACATCACAGCTTCAGTAAATAATTAGTCACTGTATCTTAATTAAGTCTTCTATGGCACTTATCATGTATAGAAGGTTGCGGTAGGCCTGAAGCCTGTCCCAGGAGACTTAGGGCTCACACACACACACACAAGCAATTTCTGAACGCCAGTTAACCTAACCTGCACGTCTTTGTACTGTGGGAGAAAACCGGAGTATTCTGAGAAAACCCACGATGCACAGGGAGAACATGCGAACTCCATGCACACAGACCCCGAGGTTGGAACGCTCGACCCTGGAGGTGCGAGGCCACGGTGCTAACCGCTACGCCACCGCATCGCACGATGATCTGAATCATTCAAGTGTGACAAATGTGTATGAAGCATTTAATTAGGAAGGGGCAAATACTTTTTCACAGCACTGTACGTCATCAGTACTATTGGGCAGGAACTAAACATCTGGCTCTCGATCTGTTCTAGACACAGATGTGTCAGTGAGAGGTTTAAAAATAGTGTGAGATCAGTGAGTTTGGTTTCCTCCCAGTTTGCAGGAAAAATAAAAACGGATTTAGTCATGAATGTGGCTTTAATGATCTGTAATTATTCAGGCCGGGACTGATGTGTTTAGAACACTAAATGGAAAGTGAATTATTTATTTTAGTGCCTGTTTAGTGTGAGGAGAAGACGTATTAATTATTCAGTGCTCTGGAGACTCGCTCGCTCTCTCTCGCTCTCTCTCGCTCTCTCTCTCGAGCCGCTGAAGGAGTCGTGATGAAGCGAGACTTGTAGCTCTCTGAGTGAAGTGTAAGTAGGAGGTCCGAAGGTACAGTAGGAGTGAGTGTTCGACTTGTAGAGCGACTGTAGACTTGTGAATCTGAGGAACCGAAACCAGAAGTGATGTGATCACGACCTGATTGTGGAGGGTGCCATTACTTAATTTCTTCCTGTTGGGCTTCTTTGACAATTACATCGCAAGCCTCTCATATTACGCTTTAATACAGTGCTGTCTCACTTTTCATTTATTGTGGAAGCTGCACATTAACATCTGTAATGTTCAGAACGACAGCGTGTGGTGGCTTCAGTCAGTGCAGGACAACAGTGACCTCTAGCAGTGAACATTTAAAGTGAGCACAATGCCTGTGTGTGTGTGTGTGTGTGTGTGTGTGTGTGTGTGTGTGTGTGTGTGTGTGTGTGTGATGTTTTATATCATCACTTCATTAACCTCAGGATCAAATTAACAATTTAGATGCAAGACTTAATTTGCAGGAATTTGCGGGAAACAGAAAATAACACTTTCGATAAATTCCAGTGTCAGAAGCCGGACGAGGATGCAGCGGCTGTTTGTACGATCCAACACAGGGATGTTTTTAGACTCGTGCTCAGTCACAGGACAGGAATACTCATCAGTTAATCAGGGGAGATTTTACTTCCTGTCGAAGCATGTAGCGCGTCCCACGATCTCTTCTGCAGCGCTGAGGATAAACATCGAAATAAGACCTTCCAGGTTTGCGTTAACAAGGAGACAAGGTTAAACAATTAAACATTGATTTTAATGAGATAAAAATCACGTGTAATTTGGCTGATTTTATAACATCACCACGTTCATTCAAGACTCAACAAACTGTTAATATTCCGAATAAAGGTTGCAGGTTCTAATTGATGCTGCATTTATTGTGACCGTCTGGGACGATGGATTTGTCTAAAAAAAATGAAAGATCAGTGTTTAGATAATTAATCTGGATACATTTGGAAACTTTTGTAGCCTGGGATATATGCTGGAATTTCAACAATGTACTGTGTTCCCCCTGAGCTGCAGGATGGAAATGAATCGCTTACTGAAATGTCAATACCGCAACAACAAAAAAATGATGATTATTAATTTCCTGTAGACGACGACTGCCACTGCTACTGTCGAATGAATGCTGGAGGTTTTAAGGGGGCTTCCTCACTACGTACCCCAGTATATTTGTGTAACACTCTGTATGGTGCCCAGTGTGCCATGCTGGAGTCCAGTTGAAAAGGTGTTTCCGGACACAGTACAGTACTACACGGCTCGCATCAGACATAAAAGCCAACAGTACTGTACCTGAACAAGGAAGCGGCCGCTGGTTAGAATCACTGACGCATCTGTGTGTTCATCATGCAACACCAGTCTCATCCTCTGACCTACGGTACACATCCGTAAGGCAATTCAATGTTCTCTCTGACTTCTCTTCCCCTCCGAATTATCAATATTAGGCCGTGTGTCAAGATTTCTGTACTCTGAATCTTTTTTTGTTCATTGTTTTTTTGTTCATAAACCAACTAGTTGGATACTGCCACCTACTGTTTTAGAGAGTGTAAATACACACATGTGCTCGGGTATGAACCATCATACTAATTTGGTACGAACTGTCCGTCTTTTGGGGCGGTGTTAGTAGTTAGCACTGTGGCCTTGCACCTTCGGGGGTCAAGGGTTCGATTCCCACCTCAGGTCTGTGTGTGTGTGTGTGGGGGGTTTACATGTCCTTCCCATGCTTGATGGGTTTCCCTTAGGTACATGTCCAAAGACATTTAGAGTATTCAGAGTAATTAGTCTTCCCAAATTGTCCATAGTGTGTGTGTGTGTGTGTGTGTGTGTGTGTGTGTTTGTGTATGTGTGTGTGCATGACTGGCATCCTGTCCGGGCTGTTCCCTGCCTCGTGACCCGAGACCCTGGGATAGACTTCAGGGGACCCTGAACAGGATACAGGGAAACTGATTACATGCATTTTTAAAACTGTTTGTTGATGTAAACACAAAAATTTTGTAACCTCCAGGGTTGTGGGTTCAAGTCCCCCTCGGGTCTGGGTATGTAGAGTGTATGTACGTTTTCCCCATGTTTAGTTTGGTTTACATTTATATTTAGGCATTTGGCAGACGCCTGTATTTTATATAGCTTTATATCTCATTATACACCCGAGCAGTTGAGGGTCGAGGGCCTTGCTCAAGGGCCTAACAGTAGTAACGTGGTGGTCATGGGGTCTGAACCGTAGTCCAATGCCTTATCCACTGAGCTGGAGCGAGAAAGAAAATAGCCTTGTGTTTAACTGCTGGTTGATTTTATAGTGCGACTGGAATATGAATAAAAAAATTATAAAAACAATTATATACATGATGCAGTTTTGCTTTTATAACCTCCTCTATCCTGTAACTGGCATTCAGTGCAAAGTCTGTCCTGTATTTTCTCATAAAATCACACAATAACTAGAGGAGTCCAGAACAGACACGGCTCTCGGTAAAATGCTTTGTTCGTGATTTTTTTGCTCGAGGTTTTTGCATTGCGGTGTTCTGTAGGAGATGAGATGCATGAAATGTGTGTGTGTGTGTGTGTGTGTGTGTGTGTGTGTGTGTGTGTGTACACATTCAGACCAGAGGAAGTAGAGATGTCTCTGAGGCATTAATGGCTTTAGCAGACCATGTGTGAGTGTGTGTGTGATTATGTGAGGAATGTTACAGAGACCAGGTTCCTGCAGGCTTGCATGGTGAAATGATCGTAATGATCAAAGAAAAGAACGATTCTAGCCTTTTTTTTTTTTTTTTTTTGGTCGAATGTGAAAATATCATCTGATAAAAGAACATTAGCGGTATTGTCTGCCTGTGACAGTCAGACTGTATGAGACTGAGCTTACTGTGCTGTTTAAAGCTCCAGGAGTTGGGGGGAAAGCTTTAGAAATCTAACATCTGATAAATCGCTTAGATGTAGAAGCCTGAAACAGAGAGTTTCCTTTCCAGGAGTTAATAGTGTTATCCAGCCTGAGAACTCTTGAAAAAAACATAGATGAAATATATACAAATTGGGGATTACTGTGTTCTGTCTACATCTAGAACCATTTCTAAGAATGAAGTCATCAAGTCATCATGCTGAAGCGCTTCAGTTTCTAAGCTGAAGGTTGAAGTCAAGGTTTGGATAATTCTACAACTCTCTCCAAGGATGAAATGCTTGAACGTAAAACCGCCTTTCCACTCCGCAGAATTTACTCCCGACCTCTCCTGAAGTCTTATTATTTCTCCCGATGTCTCTGAAGTCGTTGCGGTCGGGGGCAATAAGGACCTGATAAGGTTTGAAAGCGAGCCGTTAAGGACTTTAATGAAGTTATACAGAGGCCTAAAGATTTAATAACGAATCCTTACCATCGCGAAGCAAAATTTAAACAACGCTACAGACTATTACAAACTGTTACCGCGGTGTTCACGATATGATAACAACCTCAGATCATTCCATTAAAGAATAGATGCTGACTCATAACTTGATAACGATACTTAAAAATTGATAACAGACAGAATTTTTGAACATGCTCTAATTGTCCTCCTGACACTAACGATGCTAATGAACAGAATTCACCCAGATCCCAGAAGTGTCTCCTAAAACTTGGGACTCCTAAAACTTCTATATTTATTTATTTATATATATATATATTTTTTTTATCTTTATATATACCAGTTTTCTCTTTTCTTTTTTTTTCTTTTCTTTGTCTTTTCAACTTTCTTTCCAGTTTTCTCTTTTCTTTATCTTTCCCTATACCAGAGCACCGCTCCCAGACCTGATGTTGTTTAAATGTTCGCACATTGTGCGCTGGTTTCTGGGTCTTAAGTAACCTACTGGCCAGGTGTAGCACGTTAGCTTTGATTGCCAAAATGGTGGGGTTGCCTGGAAACCTGGAAAACCTGCCTATAAATCTGCAGTCATCCACGGGTTTCCCTTTCGCGCAGGCGGCCGTGTTACAGCTATAGAATCAAATTGAACTGAAAATCACAACGGCCCAAAGTCTAATCCAACTGAAAAGAAAATGCAAAGCATTTGCAACGTCCTAAACTTTCCGCTTTAACCTTTGACTTTTACAAAATTCTGACACTGGAGACTCCTTCCCTGAATGCTCAAAAGAAAAACGTTTGAAAAGTTAAATTAATTTACATGTTGCAAAGTTGTTATGAATGAACTGTTTCACTTGTTATTATTTCTGAATCTAAGTGTGATTTGCAAAATGTTAGAGAAAATGAATTAACATTCTGTTTGAAACAGCTTTAGGATTGTGTGTGTGTGTGTGTGTGTGTGTGTGTGTGTGTGTGTGTGTGTGTGTGTGTGTGTGTGTGTGTGTGTGTGTGTGTGTGTGTGTGTGTGTGTAGTAATCTGCACAAATCATTTAACTGCTCAGGATGGTTTCACCTGGATATCTTGAGGATGTCACTCTGGCAGCTTAGTACGAGCATTTAAGATAAATATCGGAAGTTAAATACAGAATTTTCTCTAATGATATCGAGGTTAAGGGGGTGATACAATGAGTCACCTACATACAAATACGAACGAGTTCTCTCCTGAGAGCTCGTTCATAAGTCCAGTTTGTTCATAAGTCCAACAAACATTGTTTAAGTAGAAACACAATGAACTATACACAGTATAAAACTAACAGTTCCATGATCTTGTTGTTTAGAATCAGAACCCTTAGGTGGATATTCAGGAGTTCAGGTGTGATCCTACATGTAAGGAAAGGTTTTAAATGATAGATGTTGGTTATAATGGTGCAGAATTAGCACTTATCTTGTACAACTGCTCGATTTGGCTCTCCATACAGTATGAAGCACTGAGTTAACCTGCTTGGAAAGATCCCAACTGGTCAATCTTTGGTACATCATCATCAGTCAAAACAAAGAACAGATTTTTCTCTGGGGATGTTTTTTATAAACCTGCTCTCACACTCGCCCTTCATATCACCTCACACGTCTTTATCTGTTGAGACTGAAGGATTGTGCACGTTTGATTACTGAGAGAGAGACACGACCATAGCGTTCCCCCCTGTGCAGTCTTTCAAACTGCAGAGAGTTTTGATAAGCTGGTGAGCTGGTAGACGGCTGTCGAGGAAAGGAACTAGACGTCCGGCTAGACGTCCGGCTAGCTTGAGTTCTAGACAGTGATGTAATGTTTTAAAGTGGTTGTAGCAGCAACACGTCAGTGTACCATTGGTTTGAATGTTGTCCTGTTGGAGTTATTTTGTTGTTTTGAAGCAGGACAGTAAGAATAAAATGGTTGCAGATGTGAAACAGTTGTTTGCTCTAAGGTGCATGATGTAACACTTTGTGTTGTGCAGTTGTAGGGAAATAATAAACAGTAAGGTGTTGTGCTGCACCAAAACTACTGTTCACTTCAGAGTTAAGAATAATTCATGTTTTGTTTCTGTTATACATCACCAATTTGTAACCAGAATGTAAATCGGACTTTTTCGTCTGTTTATCGTTTAATATTGGATCGTTTCTGTTCTTGCATTCGTTATAGCAGCCCTACACATTGATTTCCCTCTCAATCCTCTCTTTATTCCTCTTCTGAAGGTAATCATGAAGAAAAAAAAACAGCTAATGATTAGAGCTGTGACATTTAATTTATTATGCAGTTGAATGAATATTTTGTTGATCGATTCAGTTAATTGAACCCAGGCATCAGTTCTTGATCTTGAACCCATTCACACTGTTTAAACTATTCAGATAACTATTTAGGGGGGGAAAAATCACACAAATTACACTGGCTTTCACTTTTCTTTTACACCTCTGGTTACCTTCAGAGTTATTAACAGACAGTCATGCGGCGGCGGCTGTATTTGACTGTGGCCTTGTCCAAGTTATCAACTTCTCGTTGTAGTCCAAGATGCTTTTCTGGTGCACAGGACAGCATCTTTTGTATATGGTGTTCATCAGCAGGTCATTTTCTCTTTCTTGGGGCCAGTTGGAGACACCAGTGGCTCTGTTAGTGAAGGCAAACATTGAAGATTCTACCTTCCTGTTCTTCATCACAAGGGACCTTCAGCTTGTTTTTTTCACTGTTCCCAACATGATAACCTTCCTTTTCAGTAGTTTTTCACCCATAATGTAAAAAAGGTAATATTATGACCATTCAGTCCTTCAGCCATGTCAAGCACCACCCTCATGCCTTCATTGTTTTCAGGTGCTTCCCCAGGGAATTTACCAGCATATACGTGCATATAGCTGGACTGTGCACCATATTTTGATACTGTATTTGGCCGGTTTGTTCGGCATGTATTGTCTGAAAGGACAACGCACACAAAACGCAACCAGACTTTCCTCCATAGTCAGAAGGAACCTGGATTGTGAATAAAGGGTAATCGCTGAACCCACTGGTCCATTAGATCCCATACTGCTGTGAGTTTGTCACACTTTAGTCGGACCATAATAATGTAGCATTTTTGAAAGATCGTGTGTTTGCTGGTGGTAGAAACACAACAGGAGGGTCAACACAGAGGCTCCTGTTCTCATTAAAGGATGTTGCCTCATAATCGGCGTCCACCTCAATATGAGAAACGGTTCAGAAACCTGCTGTTGTAAGCTTTTATTATTTATATATATTTCTTATATGTTTTATACAGCTAAAACAGCCTGGGATCAAAGTTTACCCCAGAAAACACCGATGCGTACAACATGTGCACAAGACATTAAAAACATATCATGTTAATTTTTTATCCAGTTACTGAATTTTAAGCAAAAAAAATGTCAATCATTTATTTTGAGACTTTAAACATTGAATTAAGTCAAAATGACCCCAAAGATAATAGGAGGGTTAAATACTTTTAACAGATTTTATTACTTTAAAACCTGTAAGAAATATACAATATCAGACAATCAGATTGAAAAGAAACTGCAAAATGTAAACGGAGGATCTTCCATTGTCCTAAACTTTAACCTTTGACTTTTATGAAATTCTGCTGCTGGAGACTCCTTCCATGAATGCTCAAAGAACTGCAGTCACTCTGATAGCTTTAGGATTGAAATTCAAATCTCCATCAGTGAACACTTAGTAACTTCGCTTCAAGCCGTTTCCACATGTTTGAGTTGTTAAAGGAGTTCCTGGGAGGCCGGCGTTCCACACATGAATCAGACAGGCAGTCCGATCACGGCTCCGGCGTACTGAGAAAACTTTCTACCTTGATGTGACCAAACACTGGGATGAGTGCATTAGTGTATCAGCGGATTATATAGAGACATAAAGGGAGTTTTTACTCTCAGAACTGTGTTGTGTTATTCTGCACAATCAAAAGTCCCACTTTGACACGAACGTCCCTTGCGCTTATTTTTTTTAAACTACTGTCGCTATGAATCATGGTGTAAAGTATTGCTGTCAAATTATTTATATATCGTTACGCATAATAATAACTGCTCAAAAAAAAATTTTTTTTACAATTTTTTTTCCAAGTTTCAAAATAAAAGTCATAATGTTAATGAAAACTAAATGAAAACTACTCGGAAAATCAGACATTTTTAAGAATGAAAATACAAACTTTAAATCTGTCTTGTAACACTTGTAACTTTAACCAGCGTAATGGTGTGTGTGAATTTTGTACGAGTATGTGAGATCATGTTGGGAAGACTTAATCCAAGAAATCCGGTTCCTCGTTAGCATCTTAACTTAAATTATATAAATCAGTGCATTTAATAATTACTAAACATTTGTGGTTGCTTGTAGCGCAACATCTGGGACAGATTCTTTGCCTTCATCCGGGGAAAAGCTCCTCTGATCCGGCGAGTCTTCCTCCTGGGAACCTGGGGGAGATCTTTGTGAATCGCTTGTTGGATTGTTTTATTGATGAGGAAAGATAGATTAGACCAGAGAGACATCTTTTGCCTCTCATACTCCCTTTCACGAAGGAATGAAAGCTCTCCGTGGTCCTGCCTCACCGGGGAGCCGGCAGCTCGTCCATCCGCGGCCGTCTTCTCAGCGTGTTAGAATGAAGATGGAGAATAAAAGGATTATCCATGCATAGTGTCAGTGCGCCGTCCGGGTTACTCACCACTGACCCATGAAACGCTGACACAAGAACCGGTTCCGTCTTTACTGTTGCTGTAACTTATAGATGTCATCGTTTGAATCAGATTCACAACTGTTTCTTTGATCCACGTCCACTCGCTTGTAACTGGCTTGGAGTGAATGTAGAGAGGGGACAAATGGTCAGAGAGAGAGAGAGAGAGAGAGAGAGAGAGAGAGAGATGCGGGGGGGGGG
>JAAGKR010011599.1:0-18915 GCA_011419295.1 Clarias macrocephalus
ACCCCAACACACACCCCCCCAACACACACACACCCACCCAACACACACCCAACATGCACACACACCCCCAACACACACACACACACACCCAACACACACACACACCCCCAACACCCCCCCACAACACACACACACACCCAACACACACTCACACACCCAACACACACACACACACCCAACACACACACACCCTACCCCATAAACTCCATAAATTTGTTCTTCAAATGATTTACGATAAAACTTGTTTATATCTAGCAAACATGTGAACAATCCTGAGGACACAGTGTGTGTGTGTGTGTGTGTGTGTGTGTGTGTGTGTGTGTGTGTGTGTATGGCCTATGCCAATGAGGTGAAGGATTACTCAAACCTGCCGTCCCACACACATACACACACACACACACACACACATGGATACGCACGTACACACACACACACACACACACATGGATACGCACGTAAGCACACACGCAGACACACACACACACACACACACACACACACACAGGGCACAGCAGAGAGTCCATTAGATCAGTTTATTGTGAAAGCTGATCGTGGTTTGCTGATATTTGTCCGAGCGCTGCCAGCAGATAGCACAGAGAGTTCTGAGCATCAGTGTGTTTGGCTGTGTGTGTGTGTGTGTGTGTGTGTGTGTGCGTGTGTGCGTGTGTGTGTGTGTGTGTGTGTAGCTTAAGGAACTGACAGATTGAATGAATTATTGATATGAAACAATAACCTTACGTCACCGCCCTGAGTGCGGTTTGGCCCGGGGTGGGGGGGTGAAGGGGGGGGGGGGGTGAAAGGGGGTTGGGGTGCTGAACTCCTGAGACGGACGGTAGGAAGTTTGTTTGGGGAGTGTGTGTGTGTGGGTGGGGGGGGGGGGGGGGTGTAATGGGAACGGAACGAAAGGGCGCTTTCAAGTGACGAATGCTGCGGATCTCTGACACCGCGCATTCACTATTTGTTTTTTAGCCTTTGATCCTCGCACCTTCCTAAATAAATCTTCTCCTGAGGAAACACACTCTGGTCCTGAGCGCGTGCTCGCGTTCGGGTACAAGTCACATGTCAAGTCAACTGAGGAATAGGAATGAATTCTTCATTAGTTTTAATAAATAATTTCAGTTTGTCCATTTTTCAATTCATAATAAATGACCATGTGGTAATTTAAAGTAATGCATTTTTCCTAAAAAGTAGAGTAAATAATATGTCTAAAAGTTAGTGCCCCCTCTTTTAAGTCTATTCTTTTTTAGTTTTTATATGTACGTTTTTATTTGCAGTCAATAGTTTGGACACACTACGGTTACTAGCATAGCTTGTAAAATAAACGTAACTACAAATTAGCATTATATTGCTAAAACATACTGCAATTACAGCAACCTCACGTTATTAGCACAGTCTGTGTGTTAGCATCTTCTAATTAGTTAGAAAACAGTCTAGACAACACTTTAAATGAAGGGATTCAGAGTGGAGAATGATATATAACACACACACACACACACACACACACACACACACACACACACACACACACACACATTTGATCGTAATAAAATCTCTGCAAAGAAATAAAAAACAAAACAAAACAAAACAAAAAAAAACTCGGAATGTAAACTAGAACGCACAAGCACATTATCTCAACCACTTGTCTCAATTACGCAAATTACCTGTACACAAGTAAGAGTAGCTGTAAATAATAATAATTACTCAAGTAGAAGTAAAATCTATTCATCCAGAATATTACTCAAGTAAGAGTAAAAAAGTATTCAGTGAAAATATACTCGAGTACTGAGTAACTGTTTCATTATAATGTCTGATTTATTTTTATTTTGTTTAGAAATTATGTAAGCAGCCAGACAAAATGACGAAATAATGTATAAATTCTGACATTTTCAAATAATAAAATAAATGAAATAAATGTAATAAACTAAATGAATAAAATTTATATCTTTACAAAATAGCAAATTAAGGAACAAGAAACACAAATTTCCTAATCTTACTTTTTTCACAACAATAATGTAAGAAACTAAGGTTTTTAGTCTCTATTTTATTTGCTAATTAATTATTTAAACATTGCAACATTAAACACTAAACTAACCGCAACATGTTTCCTTCGCTGTCTACCATGGCTAAAAAATTTTTCCCGCAATATGCAGCTATATGTTGCTACGTCTGATTGGTGAAACACAGTCACGTGGTAGATCCACCGGCTGCATTTCTCTGGCAAACACAAAGAAAATCTAAAGTGAGGAATAAACGGTTAGAACAGTAACGAGTCGAGTGGAGCCGAATGTAGCAGTGAGAGTCGCGTTTCTTCTTCTGTACTCAAGTAAAAGTAAAAAATAAAACTACTCATAGAAGTACAATTTTTTTAAAAAGTTACTCGATTAAATGTAGCAGAGTAAATGTAACTTGGTACTACACACTTCTGGTGAGAGAGAGAGAGAGGAAATGAGGAAATGGGACTTTGTTAGTCCAGGTCTGTAAACCAAACGCTAAAACAGGAGCTTCTGTCTGCCTGCGCTGTTCGACAGTAAACTAAACCAGCTAATTAATACAGTAATACATGCTGCTCGGTGTTAGCGCTTGTGGCGAAGACAAGAACTTGTGTTTCTGGCCATCGCATTAAGATTTCGCTAATCATTTCCTAGCATGTTGCTAAGAGATTCAAAGTTAAAGCAAAAAAACACAGGTACATAAGAAATGTGAAAAATAAATCAAAAGCTAACTGTTTCCACAGCTTCTGTTTCTGGCTTCCAGATTTCTTACAAATCATACATTTTGCTAATTAATAATAATAATAATAATAATAATAATAAAACTGCACTCATCAGAAACTTCTGGAAACTTTTATCAGCAATCAAGGCTCAGTTCCAGCTCTAAGATCAACTCTTCCGTTTCTGGGTATCAGATGGTCAAGTTTCACGCTAATCAATTGCCTCTATTTTGATAAAACAATACAAATCAGCTCTGGAAACGTTTAATAAGGTTAGCAAGGCTAATTAGCAATTATCATTTAAATTGCCTCGAAAAATCATACGTGGACGGAGACGAGGAAATCTGGGTATCAGATGCTCGAACTTCTTGCTCTTCATTCATTTTTGCTACTCGATAATTATAATTATCAACAAATTGCTAACATCTTTAAATGACTTGAAAGGAGAGCTGGAAATAAACATGGAAATAAACAGCGCTATATCACGCCACAGATTCTTTCTGCTAGTAAAATAAAGACCCAGAACAGAAGACAGTCTAACATCAGTAGCGTAAGATTTAAATGGACGATGCTAGTTAGCATAGTGTGTAAGTTGGTTTGACTAGCATCATACAGAGTCTGTGCACACTTTGTAAGCATAACGACTAGCTTAACGATAGCGACTAGCATTGCTAGCATGAGACGCAGAGGTGGAAAGTAACGAATGACGTTTACTCGCGTTACTGTAATTGAGTAGTGTTTTGTGTACTTTACTTTTTAAAGTAGTTTTTAAAATCTGTCATTTTACTTTTACTTCAGTATGTTTTGTTTGAAGTTTTGTAATTCGCTACATTTTAAATCATATGCACTACTGAGTAAAACAAATGAATGAAAATGCAAAAAAAAAAAATATATATATATATATATATTCTGCTTTGTATAAACGCTTGGTTGCGCTCGCGTGTGTGTATCGTGTCCTGGTCGCGCGCCGCTCCAGACTCCACTCCAGGTTTTCTGACTGTTTCCCCACATCGGCATCTACCCGACCTTTCACACGGCCGCTTCCGCCCTGAGAGTGACGTCATCAACCAGCGCCACCAGATATAAACCGGAGAGAGACGCGGGAAAGAGGAACGAGGTTGTGATTCTGGCGTTTTGGTATTCGGTTGTTTTCTGGTTGTGAATTTTTGCCTCCTGTTGACTTTGATTATTGCTTTTGTTGCTCTTTGTATATATTTGTAGATAATTTCACTGTATGTTTGTGCACTCACCAGTAGTAGGGGCGCGGCTGCCTTTTATTTTGGGAAGAGGGAATTTATTCACTGGTTTTGGTTTAGGGACTCGGGAAGGGACCTGGATTTGTGTTTGTGTTGTTGTTGATTTTGCAGGTAATCGAGCTACTAAATATAAACACCATTTAGTTTATTATTTTGGCCTGAGTCCCCCCTGAATCTGATCCTCCTCCTGTTGTGTGTGTGTGTGTGTGTGTGTGTGTGTGTGTGTGTGTAAATCAATACAAACCTCATTATTTCATCAGTTAATGACTGGATCTGGTTCTTTCTGCCATATACCACCATTTCCATACAGTTTATAACTGAACCCTGAACCAGTCTTTTGCTGGTCGGCCGACACTAGACTGGGACGTGACGCCATGTTTAAGTGACCACTTTGATGTTCAAGCAGAAGAAAGACACCAGCTTTATTATGCAAATGTCTTCCTTCAGTTAAAAACAACTAGTGTGAGATTTATATCTGCTCATCTGTTTTGAACTACGATTGAATCCCTCAACTCTAAATTTTTTATGAGCTACTTTGTAGTTTTACTTGAGTAGATTTTTATAACGGTAACTTTACTTGTACTTCTGTAAAATTTCACTGAAGTAACAGAACTTTGACTTGAGTACAAAATTTTTGTCGTCTCTCCACCTCTGACGAGACGTTTGTTTGTTAGACGAGCAACATTTGTAGCGTCTAGTGTTAGTGTCATACTGTATCTAAAGCTAATCATGTAGACTGACAGGCATTTCATTCAAGGAGCTGACATTTCTAATTTTTTAAATTATGATTATTTTAGCTAGAAATTTACTAAATATTTTACTATTTACTAACTTATTGTTAAATAAAGAAGGTACAAATGTTTGCAAAAAACTGAGTAATTTACATATTTTTTATGTTTCATTTTGTTTAGTTTTAATCAATTTATACAAGGTTCATTTGTAACTGCGATGTGAGCAAAAACCCCACTTGTGATTTGCAGAAAAGAAGGGAAGCGTGTAGGGATTCGTGTTGTTTGTGGTCCGAGGCTGTACATGGTGCCGAAACACCTCATGGAAGAGCACAAACAGGAGCGTTTGTATATCTGCAAACTAAATGTGGAGCGATGCTCAATGCTTACAGTTTCCTGGGTTTCTCAAGGACCAGTATTGGAACATTATCAGTGGTTCAACAAGTTCCACAATCGACAGTGCTCGCTACAGTCAGACGCTTAATGAAGAGCTGAAGCCTAAACTTCTGATTAAACGCAGACGGCAACTATCTGGGTGCATCGTGATCTCGTGTGACACACGTCTGCGCACACTGTCGACACGCTGAGAAGGGAAGCATGTAGGGATTAACGAAACACCTCGTAGGGTTTAAAGCGTCCTCCCTATAGTCACTCTGTGAGACTTCCACCTGTTTGGTCCCCTGAAAGCAGCCCGACGAGGACGAGGAGTCACTTCTGATGAAGATGTGAAGACAGCGATGCATTCAGACTAAAACAAGTGACAAAAGCTTTGTGACAGACGAACAAAGTGTATTGAAAAGCAGATTATGTCGAAAATTATGTATTTGTCTTTTCTAAATGTTTTTTTTTTTTTTTTTACATAGATTGCCATGTAACCTGATTGCCAAGTGTAACTTTGCCTGTATAAGTTACACCTGTTTTTTGTGTGCATGTGAATAAGCTGTTGCTATAGAAACCCTAACATATTAGAACAAGTGTTTTAATAATCGCTTTCACAGGTCCAAAGGTCTCAAACACACAAATCTGGACTTGCTGTGGCGTTAACGATGTTGGCGTTTACAGTGACCTGGAGCGAGGTGCCGTTCCGGATCTGGTGCGGTTCCGGTTGGGTCGGCTGGCATGTGGAAAAGGTCAACTATGGGAAATGTTTAAGAAGTGTTGCGAAGGCTAACACATGGAGAGTAATGGATCGGGTCTGTGAGAGCGAGGCTCGGCTTTCTCTCCTCCGTGGTTCCGAGGGAATTTTAATTGAGGGCCGGTTGTAAAAATAAAGCTCGCGGAGGGAAAAGAACGGAGGAATAAAACAAACAGCAGCGTCTCTGTTGCCGGTTCGAGTCACTAGCTACCTCCAATTAGCCGTATTTACAGATTTTCAGATACTGTCAGGCGCTCGGAGACGGGCAACGAGCTCCGGGGCATCTCAGATGTTTTTTTTTCCCCAAGTGCGTACTCCAGATGTGCTATAACATGGGTGGGTACCTCAGCTGCAATATGGCTACCAGACCGGGAACGCTCACATCGGCTTTGATTAGGCTCAAAAAAAAAAAAAGAGAGAGAAACGCCGCTGGCCAAGAATGAGGTCAACGTTTTGGAGCGGCGAACATATTAACAGCGATCGTTTCATGTAAACATGCACGTCGTCTGCCAAGCTGACCCTAAACTTAATCAAATCCATGGCTGGATAGAAATTTGTTCTTTCTCTCTCTCTCTGTTTGTGTGTGTGTGTGTGTGTGTGTGTGTGTGTATAACGTGCTTTTAGGGTGGAGGGAACGTGATCGCATGTGATTAAACATCACAGCAGCTCTCAAGCATATGGCGAACACCAGGAGAGTGTAAGGTGGTGGCTGTGGAACCTCCTCCAGAACGATGCAAATACATGGGGATTTAAACATGGGACCTGATCTCACGATTACCGAACCCACACACGCACGCACACACACACACACACACACACACCTTTCTTCACTTCCTGTTGGTTCAGTCCTCATCATCATCTGTTTAATTATTTATAGGTTTATGATAAATGAAGGTTAATAAATATGCATCAGACGCGGGGACGCAGCCCAACTCGCCTTTCAGGGACGTTCCACAGAGGTCACGGTGCTTAGGGTTCTAAACATTTCAACACGCTTAGAAAAATGCTTTTTGCGGGTTCTTTGGCTAGTTAAACAAAGTCTTAGTTTCTTTTAAAATTTCTAGTTTTACTTGTGAAAACTACTCCACGGGCGTCCACTTTGTCGGGCTGAATACTTAAAGGCACTTTCACATTAGGGCACGATCGATTTGTACCGTGCCCATGAACGATCACTCGCCCCTCCCCCGCGATTATTATCACATTATTATATTATAGTCTGTTCTCGGGTACACCTGCGTATTTACACTCTCCAATACAGCAGGTGGCAGATTACATCGAATTGGTTTCTGAGCCGCCATTTAACACTTGAGGAATGACGAAGTTAAGAGTGGGGGGCTGGGGGGGGGGGGGGTTGAGGGGGGGTTTGAAAAGCAATCATTCTTGGCATGGTACAAGTCAATTGTGCCTAATTTGAAAACGGCCTGAAATATTAAGATAAAGTAATGGGCACTAATTAAGATTTTGTACACTCTTAAAACACTTTTTTTTTTTTTTAAATATGGAACTGCTTTTAAGTTTCTAAAATACTGTACACGCTAAGAGAATTTACACCCCTCGTGCTGTCAGTTGTGTTCCTTAAAGGTTCTGCGTAGAACCGTTGTAGACCAATGTGTCCTCATGTCAGAAAGTGTTTAAAACATAAGTAGCCAAGAACAGTTTCACACACACACACACACACACACACACACACACACACACACACACACACACACACACACACTATTAGTTCATACACTTAAGGAATTTAAAAGCTCTTGAAAGGTTTGTTGGATAATTGGAGTAAAACCCTAGAACAGATTGTTTGCCGGCCAAAGTGTTTCACGGAGAACCAAAACTTTTTTGGAAAGTAGACCCTTAGTTAACAAATGAAATCTTTAAAGTTCAAGAACCAAGAAGTTTAATGTAAAATAGGTTCTAGATATTAAGAAGAACATGATGAGCAGTAGTTTGGAGTTCGTAGCCCACACTTAGCCAGTTAGCTCTCCAAGGGTACTTAGGGAACAAAATGGTTGAAGGAACATCCAGTGGCCTGGACTTCTACGTTACACCTTCAGGTGTTCAGAAGCATGTTGACTAGCCAGCAACTAAACCAAGAAAAGAAATGTTTTGCTAACTAATAACAAGCTGAAGCTCCCTTCAGTGTGTAGCATTTTGACTAGCTGCTTCGCTAAAGAGCACTAAACCAAAGTACACTTTAGAGTGTAGCGTCTTGAAAACAAGCCTTTTTGTTAAAGACATTAGGCCACACCCACTTTGGGTTTCAACATACTGAGCATTAAGAGACATTGATAGACACACTGGCACTGTAATACTGAAATATTAATACAGCCCCCGTGTAACATTCGTTATAACAACTATAATTACAATAATAATGGACACCAAAGCAGTACGTCTCCCGAGTCGTGTCAGGGGGTCAGCGAGGGCGGAAAAAGCTAATTGTCCACCTCCGCCCGCTTCGCCCAAACGACCGACATGTTTCCTCATCATTCTGATTTATAACACACAGCTCTAATGTAATGACCAAAAGATGAAATTGTGCAACATTATACACGGTGAATCATCAATACACATCCTTAAATCCAGGCTAAATATAACTCGGTGGCTCAGGGAGGGGGCCAGCTGGGAAAATAAGCGCTCACGTTGATTAAACTCAACTCAATAAGCCTTGTTTATCCCCAAGGGGGCACTTGGTTGCTAAGCGCACGACCCGTCATCGTCAAAACAGTGGAAAAGTCCTTATTAAGGACATCTGAATTTTTTTAATCCTGGAATGTTGGCCATCGGAAAGGAATGTGTGTCATCTCGAAAGCTGGAGGCTCGTCCAAAACAAATGACGCTTCTCTGAGCGGTTCTCGTGTTTCTGGAGTTGGACGCCGAGCGGTACGTTGTCACCAGGCACTTCGTCTTTTACAGCAAACATATCGACAGATGGAAACCTCGGTTCACCTCCACGTCTAAAAATAAGAGCGCGTGAGGCTCTGCAGAGCCCAGAAACCACCAGAAAAGGAGATGAAAAGAGCAGAACCTGCAATAATATACAGAGTGACACATTAATGACCTCACTCGCATAAAAATAACACCTCGGGTTAGCGCAGGGTGGAGGCGTGGGGGGCTAATTGGAGAATATCCACCCTCCACTGGCATAATAGAGATCAAATCATCAGATTGAATTATGTTGATGAGACAAATGGCTGTGTTTCAGTCTTGCACTTAATAGGCTCCCTTCTCCTCATGACTCAACAAAACGCCTGGCCACTTGCAGGTTTAAGGCTAATTTGGTCAGAACGATAAACTAGGGAGTAGGACTGGGGTTAGAGCTAGTGTTTAGGGATTAGGGATGAGGTTAGAATTAGGATTTAGGGACGAAGTTAAAGCAGAGATTTAGGGATTAGGGATGAGGTTAGAACTCGAGTTTTGTGATGAGGTTAGAACTAGAGTTTAGGGATTAGGGATGATGTTAAAATGAGGGTTTATGGATTAGGGATGAGGTTAGAACTAGGGTTTTGGGATTAAGTTAGAACTAGACTACCGGCTTTAGGGATGAGGTTAGAACTAGGGTTTTGGGATTAAGTTAGAACTAGGCTACCGGGTTTAGGGATGAGGTTAGAGCTCGGGTTTGGTGATTAGGCTCAAGGTGCTGTAAAAATAAAATTCCTACAGAAAGTAAAAACATTGGGGATAAATGCTGCCACAAAAATGGATGCTATATCTCTCTTTCACACACACACACACACACACACACACACACACACACACACACACACACACACACACACACTCCAAAAATAACGTGGGCCTGAGGCAGAAGGCTGCTCAGGAAAATATTGTTTTCTCTCAGCGCTAATATCAGCGCTCAGGGCCGCTAATCGAAGGCAAGAACGCCAGGCATGTGTCCCCGCTGTCGGCGGTGATTAATGTGGCCGAGCCGTGGCCCGCGCCTCACCCCTTCCTCAGCGTGCGATTGGTTAATGCCGCTTGCAGCAGTACAGCGGCGATTCTCTGACATTGTGGGCGAGCGTGTGTGGTTTGGACGGCGAGCTGATTACATGTGTAGTGTGGAGAAGGAAAAAACGCTAAGGACAAGGGGAACGTTAACCGCAGCACCGCTTCCTGAAATAGACAGCGGTGAAAAGAGGGGAGGGGGGGGGGGGGGGGGGCGAACTGGGGGTTTGCAGGGCCTGGGAGAACCTCGAGTTCTGCATCAGACCACAGAGATGCCGAGTTACGCATCGCACTCACAGTTGATCTGATTTACCCGTGAAAGATGGACACGTCTTACACCTTCGGCAGGACATCTCCACTCGTATTCCGTCACCTGGAGTGGGTTCTGTGTTTTTAATTTGGTCTGGATTATAAAGCAGCACTTTTCTATTTATACACTCCAGCCAGAAAACAGTTGCGGTATAAACAGCAAAACCCACAACTTTCAAACAAGTCCTGTTTAATCAATCGAACTTTTGCTTATTGAGACTTCACTCTCTACGTCAGGGTTCTGATCAGCTCTGCTGAGGAACCCGGCGAAACAACACCTCTGCTAGAAATGACATGAACCACTGCTAGGAATTCAAGTTCGGTGCTTGGACTCTGATTCCTCTGATTCGATCTCAATCTAGAAACACGTGATTCTTATAGAAACATAAACATCCTCCTCAGGCAAATAACTGGGCGTGGAGTCGGCGCCCGCTGACGGCTCTTCTTCACCTTCAGGTAAAACACGGCACGTTCCTGTGCGCGGAGAGCAGCAGCCGAGGTCCTGACCTCCTGAAGTGGACTGATTTAATCTGATTTAAATATTTCATACGTGCCTGATTATTATGTAAATAATCCTGTTACACACAAAAACAAGAGTGAACGAGGGACGAGGTGCAGTTGAGAAGCGTTTAATGAACAAGTGTACAAGAACCCGTTTGTCCAAGATCTCACTGACTTTGTGACTTGCCGTTAAAATTTATTAATTCCTGACGAGCTCATTTGCATATTGTGAGAGAAGATCCTGAAACTCTGCAATACAAATTCATGCCTCGTTTTATATATACAGTATTTATAGGGTATGTACACGTACAGTACGCACAGGTTTACATGTATTTCTCAGAAGTTACATTTAACACACAAAATCCTTATCGGTAGGTGACACACGATCTCCACAAAATATCAAAAAAATTTCATAATGTTCATTTATTCTTTTTACTAAAATAGCTTTAAAAAGCTAAATATTAAGGAAATCTGCTCATTTAAATGCAGTTGTATTTGAGTCTCGTTAAGCTAGAACACGTTTAAACCACGAGTGTAAATTTATTTTTTAAAAATTTAAAAACAAGCCTATGTTTACAAGGAAGACGCATTAGCAGTTAAAGTTGTTCTGATATAATGAGCTCATTTGCATATTCAAAGCGTAATCATTTTGAAATCAGATCAGCCAATGAGATACAAGAGACATGGAGCGGCCGGGTGTAAATGGGATCAGAGGTCGCGACCCGGCCTGTTTTCACTTCACGGTGTTCATGATGGAAAGCGAAGACTTAAAGACGGGGAAAAAAGCGAAGAAAAAGAACGAAGAAAATTAAACGTAGCTTTAGTAACTAGGATTAAGTGATTAAGGGAACAAAACTTGATTAAAGGCAATATTCGCGTATCGGTTTTGTAAACTGGGATTAAACTGGGATTCCTGTTTAAGCTCATGCTTTTACGCTGGCAGCCGTTAAGGGGGAGGGGCAGTGGAGGCACTCGGATGTTCGATGGCACTCACATCTGTGTTCACTTTGAAATGTTTATCTTTTACGAACCTGCCTGCCAGTCTAAAGTTACTCGGTAATTCGTCCGGCTTTGCACGCGGCCAGAGAAGCAGGAGTTACCCCGGTGTGTTTGTTTTGGTGGAACGTCCCGCCTCGTCCTGGTCCGCGACCCATCGAGCCCTAACCTGATACGGCTAAAAGCGCATTTCAGACAGATAAGCAGCCTGAGATCAGCTTTTAAAAACACCAGTTCTCCCGACTATCTTACTCCCGAAATGAATCACTTCCTCCGCACTAATTTGCGATAATTTTTTTCTAGAAAAAAAAAAATCAAGTTATCGCAGCGGGGAGCGGGAGATGGATATCGGCGACTAGCTAACGGGGTCGAGCGGCCTTGTCACAAGGTTAAACAACAGATCTGTTTCAAATACAACACACCGCTACATCTGGAAAAACCACACTTGTTTTATGAGAAAGAGAATGAGAGAGAGAGAGAGAGAGAGAGAGAGAGAGAGGAAGAGTCCAGCTAAAAATCCTGACCCGCACCACATTAGCGGCAGACATTTTCCCAACGTTTTTTTAAATGGGGGAAATATTTGGCCAGCTTCCCCATCGTCCCCCCGAGCCAAAGTCTACTTTAGCGCACTCGGCAGTGGTGGAGTGTGTTCATAGCGATTAGACGGCGCAGATAAGGACACCAGGAATCCAAAAGGGACATGAGACGCTAATTAGGAAAATGCAGAGGTCTGTATTTAGCTTGATAGCTAGCCATGGCAACAAATATATAACAAAGATCCTGCATGTTTGACGGAGCTACGATTAATTGCTTCTGAAAACATTCACCTGCCAAGGATCGCGGTACAGGAAGGGGTTTTATGCGCTAGCCGTCACAGCACAGGAATGCAATAATGGCTGAGATGGAAGGAGGCGACATAGCGAGCCAGGTAACGCTAACGGCATTCGGATTGAACAGTCCAAAATTTTAAAGCTGGAGGTTCAGCGCGAGGGAAAATGGAGCTGCTATTTATTTAATGTACAGAGGTGCGATAACGCAAACATGTGAGACATGTGTGACCTCCTGAAGTGGACTGATTTAATCTGATTTAAATATTTCATACGTGCCTGATTATTATGTAAATAATCCTGTTACACACAAAACAAGAGTGAACGAGGGACGAGGTGCAGCTGAGAAGCGTTTAATGAACCAGTGTACAAGAACCCGTTTGTCCAAGATCTCACTTGCGATAACGCAAACATGTGAGACGATCAGCATGACAAGAGTTCTGCTAACAAAATGCACAATGTACACAATTAACACGTTTCTAAATGTATTGTGAACTTAGTACTGTGAACGTAATGTAGTGTAAACGTGTAAATGTGTAAAGAACATAAATCTCTGGTAAAAACATTGCATTGCACAACATTTGCTAGTTTTCAGCTAACTTTGAGCTAACCATTTACATATTTACCATAAATATAAACAACCCGTATCCCTGGTATGATTTATGCTAGCGTGACTAAAATCTGGCTAGCATTTCGAGCAGGTTTTGATTTGGGATAAAAATTTAGAGGACAAAACGAACCTCTGCTTGTTTAGCTGTAGGGGATAGCATAAGCGATTGTGTCAAGTTAATCTCACGAGGAGCCTGTGTTTCATGAGCAAACAGCAGCTGTGATGCTTTTCCCGCTAGCGCCTGTCCTCCTGCGGCATGCTGGGACTGAGTTAGCGGAGGGAGAGGAGCGGCTGCCATCTCGCTGAGGTCACAGCTGAACGTGTGTGTGTGTGTGTGTGTGTGTGTGTGTGTGTGTGTGTTTGTGTGTGTGTCTGTACTGTCCCCAATCCTTTTTATCTTTGAGTTTATATAGTGCCTCAGAAAGAATGCAAAACACTCTGGATTCAGATGATCTTTGACCTTTGCGGAGAAAAAAACAAGGAAGGAGAGAGTCATGACACTGTTCTCTGGATTAGAGGTGGGGACAAAAAGAATAGTGGAAGTTCAAAAATTTATGGATGAGAATAAAGAAATTACTATTTTGATGAGGATCAAGAGAAAAACCATGAAGATGAAAAAGTAAAGAAAACAAGCAAGAGTCTAAGAATGTAAAGAGAGATGTGGGTGAGAAGGAAGAAAAAGAACTGAGTGTGAGAGGTTCACTACCGACACTGAAAAAAAAAATAATATGTGAAGAAAGTATGTATACTGTAAATTTGTAAAGAAAAAAAGAGAAAAAGAAAAAAAAGGTAAAGTAATAGTAAAGTAAATATAATGTAAATATGTGGAAATTTTTATTGTAAAAAAACTAAAGAAAAATTTCATTGTAAAACGTGAATGTAAATGTGTAACAAATAAATGTGTTATGAACATATAAAGGTAATTAATGTATTGTAAAGCTGCATACAAAAACAATGTGAACATATTGTAAATGTGTAAAGAATGTAAAGCTTAAGAAATATGTATGTATTATAAAAGTGTAAAGAATGTAAATGTTAACATTTTGTAAAAGTGTTACTAACAACGTCAACAAGTGTATCAACAAGAAGTGTGAAAATGAAAAGGTATAGAAACAAACACGTGTGTGCTGTAATCGTGTAAGGACTGTACATGTAGAAGAATGTAATAAAAAATATGTTTAATGTATAATAAAAGTGTAAAAAAAATACTGTTGAAATGTCAAGTGTGTATTGTAAAGTGTAAAAATGCAAAGGCTTTGTAAATGTGTATAAACTATATTGTAAAAATTTTATGAGTACAAAGAAAATGAAGCATGTAAACAATTTACACATATTCCAAAATATAAAGGAAATAAATGTATCACAAGAGTGTAAAGAATGTATATAAAGATTCTAGAAATTTTAGACTGTGTTATAAAAGAGTAACAAAATTAATGATTATATGTAAAAAAAAAAATGTATCTGTGTAAAGAAATTACATGTATTATAAAATAAATAAATAATGTTTTGTAAAATTGGAAAGAATCTAAACGTAGTAAACATAAAAAGTGTAAAAAAGTAAAAGTATCAAACATTTTTACAAAAATTGTGAACATACTGTAAATGTGTGAAGACTGCAAAGCTTACACAATATAACCAAATATAATAAAGAATTTAATGTTTAATTTTTATGTTTTGTAAAAGTGGGGAAATGAAAAGGTATTGTCAACATTTATACAAAAACACTGCAAACATATTGCAAGAGTGTAAGAACTATACTGTACTGTAGGTGTGTAAAGATGTAATGTGTAAATGTGCTGCATTATTAGTTGAAAAAGTCATTGCATTATAAAAATGTAAGGTGTGTTAATGTTTTGTAAAAGTGTCCATACTGTAAATAAAGTGTAAAAGTATTAGATAAATACTTACAAATATAAGTATGTATATATGAAATATATATTGTAAAAGTGTAAACAATACAAATAATTTATAACAAGAAAAAAATTGTAAACGTATTTTAAAGAAAAAATTACATAATAGGTTTTCGACTGCGGTTACTCGACCAATTTAGCCACCTAGCGCTAACGTTTATACTAACCAGAACACTAAGAGGGAAATTAGAGAAAAACACTGAAGGGCTTAAATATAAAAATATAATTTAACCGCAATGTTGAAGAGCGATGGTTTATTAATATTTTGTACGTTTTTTAGATACAAATGAACGAGCAGTTTTTATTACGGTTGTCAGCTCCGTAATAACTGAGCTGTGATTTTTGATAACTAAATAAATGAATATTATCAGAAATTATAATAAAAGCTGCAGTGTAGATTTAAAGCGAAGTGTCTGCTGTGGACTTTTTAAACCCCCGACTGACGTTTTAGTCTGTTGCGTCCAAGTTTCTTTCACTCAATCTCTCCATCATAAAAGAGATCAAATAGATGAAGTGAGCACGAGTGAGGATTTATTGCAGCACGCGGCGAACGCCTTCACTGTGAGTCAGAGGTGTTTGGTGTTTTCCTCAAGTCAGACAAATATGATAGTTCTCATTTGGTGTGTGTGTGTGTGTGTGTGTGTGTGTGTGTGTGAGTGTGAGTGGACTTAGGAAAAAACAAAGACAGAGATAAAGAAGGAGAGATAAAGGCTGAGCGAGTGACAGAACAGAGTGAGTTATGAATGGAGCTGTGTGAGACGTGACTGATGGATGTGACGCGCAAGTGTTTACAGTAATAAAGCGGGATTAAGGTGACGCCGCAGCTGTGTGTGTGTGTGTGTGTGTGTGTGTGTGTGTGTGTGTGTGTGTGTGTGTGTGTGTGTTCGCATCGCTGCACAGAGGAGGTTTCATCCTTGCTGAGCCCCAGTCACCTGCAGCGAGAGCGGCCCCAGGTCGCCCCGCGTCACAGCGACCCGTCCAGCTCGTCAGCATCCAAATTTACGAGTTTAATAACGAACGATGGAGACGGAGGGAGGATCTGCCACGGGGAATGTTTTCATCTGTCACTTTCCAGATGATGCATCTGCCCTTCCTGCCAAATGGAAGACAACGTCAGATTGTGTGTGTGTGTGTGTGTGTGTGTGCTTGGAAAACACCTTTTAAAATTGAGGCCTAGCTACAATCTTGCTTTTGTCTCAAACACCACACAGGCTTGTCCACTGACAACAATCAGGAGTTGTTGTTGGTCTTTCGAGGAGTTGTTGCTCCTGACGAGGGACAGCAGACCATCCGATCCGCACAACAACTTGGCACAGTCGTTACCCCGGATGCCCTTCCTGACGAAATTTCCCCTCCCAAATTATCCGGGTCTGCGACTGGCGCTGTGTCCAGTGGCTGGGGTTTGGGTGCTGGGTGGGAAACAAACCCGGGAGCTACTGTAGCACTGAGCCAGCAAAGCCCCACTGCAGATCAGGAGTGCTGATTAAAAACACCAAGATGTACTCTGTGCGTGTGTGTGTGTGTGTGTGTGTGTGTGTGTGTGTGTGTGTGTGTGTGAGAGAAACAGGTGGATACGGACAAATGACAGAAAGACGGTTAGACTGAGAGGAATGGGTGAGCGAGTGCACAGGTTTGTCTGTGTTGCGCACCTGCTGGAGAAGGAGGTGAGGTAAACAGAGTCACCTGTGTATAGGCCACGCCCACTTTTCCCTATGAAACAACATGAATCGCTCGTGGAAAGAAAATGTGTAAAATATGTCCATTCATCATCGCATTTGCTTTTTAAACAAAATACGAACACCACGATATAAGAACTTACCTGTAAATTTCGACTCACCAGGTGAATCCAGCGACAGGGACACGCCCCTACTGAGCCCCCAAAACAGGGACACGCCCACTCGGAAATTACTCGATGAGAGAAACTTGTCTTTGTAGTTTTTTTTTAAGCGTGTCATGTTTAACCGAATTACACCTTCTTCCCCCTGGCTATAACACACACACACACACACACACACACACACACACACACACACACACACGCTTAAACAGTCCTGATTGACAGCGTTCAGATCAAAGCAGGTGTGTAATTACATAGGGGATGGATAATAAAACATTAAACCCGTGAGTAAACACACACACACACACACACACATATGCGCCAACGTTTACATTCACACCAGAGTTCATCTGTAATTACAGCCGTGTTTACTGACAGCTGCGATCACTCTCTCACACGACTGCAGAATCTTCGTCATCATCATCATCATCATCATCGTCATTATTGTCGTCATCAACACACACACACACACACACACACACACACACACACACACACACACACACACACACACACACAAAGTGCAATTACTAGTAATAACAAGTGACCTGCACTGTAGCAATTATCCCACGTCAAGTGTGTGTGTGTGTGTGTGTGTGTGTGTGTGTGTGTGTGTCAGTCTGTTTATAGGGATGTGTGTAGCGGTATGTGAGTGTCTGGGCATAAATGTGTGTGTATGTGTATATCTCTAACTGAATGTGTATGTGTGTGTGTATAAGTGCCGTGAAAAATTATTTGCCCCCTTCCTGATTTGTTGCCATGTTTGTCAACTTAAATGATTCAGATCATCAAACAAACAAAACAGTTTTTAAATGATGATTTCATTGATTAAGGGAAAAAAACCTGTTCAAACCTACCTGGCCCAATGTGAAAAAGTAATTGCCCCCTAAAAAAAAAAAAAAAAAAAAACTGTTCATGATAACTTGAGGGTTTTCGAGCATGAGTGGCCTGTTTAAGGATCTCAACGGTATTTAAGTCCGGACTTTGACTAGGCCACTACTAAACTTTAATTTCGTATTTTTATGCCGGTCCGAGGTGGACTGGCTGGTGTGATTCAGATCATCGTCCTGCTGCAGAAGCCAAGTGTGCTTGAGGTTGAGGTCACGACCTGATGGCCAGACATTCTCCTTCAGGATTTTCCGGTAAAGAGCAGAATTGATAGTTGGGTGACGTTCTCCTTGGAACTCTCCCATGGACGCCAGAGTTAGACCCTAAACCCTAACCCTAACCCTTTCTTACTGTCGAATCCTGAACTCTGGTGAACTCCTTCACTGAGGAGACTGAGGCCTGCAGGTCTTCAGATGTTGTTCTGGGTTCTTTTATGAGCTCCCGGACGAGTCGTCGTTGTTCTCTTGGAGTCATTTTGGTCGGCCGGACGCTCCTGTGGAGGTTTTCTCCATTAGTGGACAATGTCTCTCACCGTGGTCCACTCGAGTCCCAAACCCTTAGACGTGTCTTTATAACACTTTCCAGACTGATACATGTCAGTTTCTATGCTTTTCATTTCTTCTTGGATTTCTTTAGATCTGTCAGCGTGAGTCACTTTATCAGACACGTTGTATTGAAGTGATTCTTGATTCAGCAGGTCTGACAGTAATCAGGCCCGGGTGTGGGTGTGGCACGGAAAACTTAACTCAGGTCTCCAAAAATGTGTTTAATCACAGTTCATTCATGATTTAGCAGGAGGGGGAGGGGGAGGGGGGAGGGGGGCGGTGGCAATTATTTCCCTTTAATAAATGAAATCATAATTTTAATAACTGCATTTTATATTTGCTCGGCTCTGTTTAATATTAAACATTAGTCTGATGATCTGAACCAGACAAATATGCAAATGAAATAAATAAATAAATAAATAAATAAATAAGGAAGTGGCAAATACTTTTTCATGGTACTGGATATGTGTGTGTGTGTGTGTGTGTGTGTGTGTGTGTGTGTGTGTGTGTGTTCCTCACACAGTTTAATGTTTCCAGTTGCAGTGTCTCTCCTCATACCAGACAGAAACTTTAACACGTTACTATGAGACACTGAACTTGTTCAGTCGTGCAGGACACGTCTCCTTCCACAGGAATACAAAGGACAGGTGTTTGAAAATCTCTCTCTCATACACACACACACGCGCGCACACACACACACACACACACACACACACACACA
>JAAGKR010011600.1:0-11793 GCA_011419295.1 Clarias macrocephalus
AGTATTACAAACACCATCCTTATTACAATCATTATTAAACACCAACAGTATTACAAACACCATCCTTATTACAATCATTATTAAACACCAACAGTATTACAAACACCATCCTTATTACAATCATTATTAAACACCAACAGTATTACAAACACCATCCTTATTACAATCATTATTAAACACCAACAGTATTACAAACACCATCCTTATTACAATCATTATTAAACACCAACAGTATTACAAACACCATCCTTATTACAATCATTATTAAACACCAACAGTATTACAAACACCATCCTTATTACAATCATTATTAAACACCAACAGTATTACAAACACCATCCTTATTACAATCATTATTAAACACCAACAGTATTACAAACACCATCCTTATTACACTCATTATTAATCACCAACAGTATTACAAACACCATCCTTATTACACTCATTATTAAACACCAACAGTATTACAAACACCATCCTTATTACACTCATTATTAAACACCAACAGTATTACAAACACCATCCTTATTACAAACACTGTCATTGTTATTACAAACAGTCAGCATTATTAAGCTGTAAAACTAATAAAAACTCCAGCTTTATTAAACACAACCGCTACTACAAACACAAATATTATTACAAACACCAGCAGCGTTTACAAACGTCAGCATTATTAAACACCACCATAACAACTAACAACTAACATTATTAAACACAACCACTGTTACATCAACCTTATTACAAGCACCAACACTGTTACTAAAACCAGTATTATTAAACACCAGCATTTTTTCAAACACCAAAACCAAACCTGTCACTCTTAGTAACACCACCATTATTACACACACCTTCTACAAATATGGTCACTATTACAAAATTACAAATTATCCAGTTCAATGTATATTTTATAAAGGTTGGTAATAACAGTATAATATGATAGAATAGATTAAGAATAATTAAGTTTTGTATTTTTATTTTTATGAAACATTGACTCACTCTGGCGTTTCAGAGCCTCCACATTGATCTCTGGATCTCCACAAACTTTCTTCTCCACTTCCTGCCACGTCAGAAGATCCAGTACAGCCTGAGGAACCACCTTTATCAGACCTGCCTGTATGGCAGCGATCTGTAATAATACAAATTATAAAAATAAATAAAATCAATGTTAAAATATAATGAACACATGAAGTCATGATCGTTACTTACAAAAGTATGAGATATGTAAATATGAGATTATATAACAAACAATATAACTGTGTTCAGTACAGTCCAGATGTACGTTCCAGGTGTGCTAACATGTTAATGTAGGTTCATGCCGACCCTTGTGGTGTGTTTATAGGAACGACTTTTTGCACTCTAGTGCACAGGTTCCCCACGGCAGTGTTGGGGGACGTTACTTTTTAAAGTAACTAATTACATTACAAAATTACATTAGTGCGTGACTTTCTGATACAGTAACTAGTTCGAGTAACTTTTCCACTGCAGAAAATGAAAACTCCTTTGTTCTTCCTCATGCATGTTGTTTTAGTCGAGACCTTTATAATTATTCTACCATCATCACTCAGAGAACTTTGACCCGTAATCTGTTAACTACTAATACCCCTGTCTCAGCTACGCGGTGTCGCGCGGTGGCCGTAAGTACGGTTCATCAGGATTCACCGCCAGTTTTTGGCGCTGTGTTTAGGGTTCCATCTTTCCGCGCGTCGGTCCTCACAGACCTTGCAGACCTTCGCGGAACATACTGTAGGCCGGTCAGTCACGGCGGCTCCCCGCGAGTCAAACCGCATACTGTAGGTGATATATGGGTATAACAGGAGGTATAACACACACACACACACACACACACACACACACACACACACACACACACACACACACAACTGGACTGGGAATGACTGCTGTCTGGCTCACGGATTACATTACTTATCTGAATAACGGATTATATACAGTAACTAAATAACTGAGGACTTGAATGGCGGACCGAAGGCATTCGATTACTTGTTACATCAAAAAAGTAATCCAAGTACTCTAACTCATTACACCCAACGCGTTACACCCAACACTGCCCCTAGGTGTGTACACGCAAACCCACACGCCCACCTGTTTTCAGGTGTGTCCAGGTTTGTGTATCAGCAAACTCAGAAACACTCAGGCGTGTCCAGGTTCACGCAGGTGGGTTTGTACAGTACCGTACATACCGAGCTGTATTGTGGTGCGTCGTGTGTATGTCCAGGTGTGTTTATGGTGTATTTGGATGTGTACAGGTTTGATCAGGCGTGTACAGGTTTATCTTCAGGTGTGTGTGGTACCTGATCTCGACTCTCGTCCAGACGCGCTTTCTGCACCAGGCGGATGAACTCCACACGGTCTTCGTAGCGCACGACCACCGAGCTTCCTCCAGGTATGAGCTCGACCAGACGGCCGTCGCTCAGCGGCGTGCTGTACACCAGCTCCTGACCAAACTTAAACTCAAACGTCGCTTTGTCCATGTGCTCCATGGCATCTAACAGCTTCACCTACACACACACACACACACACACACACCACAGGCTCTATGTACACTAACGCTGAAATGTTTGGGATCACTTTCAAATTTCTTTGTTTTTGTTTAGTGATTTATTTTCTACATTCTACAACAATTTTACAACAAATTTCAAAACTATAAATAACACATATGGAATGAGGTAATTATGCAACAACAACAGGAACAGTCAGTTTTTATTTTAGGACACAGAGGTCGGCTGTTCTGGAACAGTTTTTGAATGATGCCATGATAAAACTGTCTCAGGAAAGATGAGGCAAGTGAAGGCAAGACAGAGCATAAGGAGCAGATACATATCAATATCAACTGTTCAGAGGAGATTATTGTTTTTTTTTTTTGTTTTTTTTTTGGATAAACGCTTCCAGTACTGTTTTACAGTGTAGAAAGAAATAAAAATCAAAAACAACCACAGAGTCAGAAGTTGATCCCAAACTTTTGAGTGGTCGTGTAAATCAGCACACAACATTACACTCACAGTGCATTATGGGTAATAGTGTGTGTGTGTGTGTGTGTGTGTGTGTGTGTGTGTGTGTGTGTGTGTGTGTGTGTGTGTCTGACCAGCATGGAGTCGACTGCAGGAAAATCTTCATTCCAGCTGACAGTTTCACCGATGAGCTGCTTCCACACCAGACCAGGCAGCGCCAGCACCTGAACACACACACACACACACACACACACACACACACACACACACACACACACACAGAAAATAATAACACCTAAAATAAACCAAGTGAAAAATGTAAAAACAAAATATATGCCTTAAAAATAGAACTATAAAGACTGAGAAAAAAATATATGAGTGAACTTAACAAACATTAATTCCTTAGCTGTAATAAAAATGATACAAAAATTACAAGAATCATTATAAAAAAAACTGTTTAATTTAATATGTTAAAATATGATCTATTTAATCATTTAAATAATGTTTTCTATTGCTATGCATTCGCCTCTCATAAATAAAAAATATTATGAATTATAATTATGTACTTATTTTTTATATATTATTATATTATTAAATATAATTATGATTATTTTTTCTATATAACCCAGCTCAATTGATTTGTACACAGGTTTAGCTTTTAGCTTTTAAAAAGTTGTTTGAATAATCAGATTTCTAAGGTGGAACATTTCTGCCAAGTTCTTACACACACACACGTGTATTTAGAGCTTAAGAGAAACGAGAGGGAAAAAATTCCTACAAACGACATGAGTGAAAAAAGAAAAAAAAACATTAGACTACATTAGATTAGTGAAATGAAAATGACACAGGGCACAAAACTATATTGGTTTGTTTGTTTTTATATCCATCTAACTGGACATCCATGAAGTACTAAGTCCTGTGCTTCAGACTATAAACCCCTGGGATGCTTTCATACATCCTGCTGCTGGATGGTGGCATCACACGGGGCTTCCACAGAGAGCGTTTTAGAGATGGCACAGGTTTGATGAGATGGATGTTCTCGACTCCATGAGCGCTCTGAAACACGTCATTACTAAAACCACTAACCAGCTCAACTGTCATAACCAAAAAAATATAAATATACTTTATAAAAACGCTAGCAGAGGAGGCAGAGGTCACACGCCATCACTCCATCAAAGCACTTTTTTTATTTCTTTACAAACTGACACGGTCTTCACAGCATCACAGATCTTTTCCCATTGCTGTGTTTTTGATTTTCCTGTATCACCATTGCTCGCGCTCTGGACGATCACATGTTGACTTTAATGTGATTTTAAAGCACTTTGATGTTACTGCTGCTGTTCTTCTTCTTTGTACCTTTCAAACTGCTCTCACTGTACATGCGGTGTTTAGAAGCCTTGCCTGTCACGAGTCAGCCTGATCAACCAGCACCTCCAGACGCCGAGACTCCACTCCAGATCTTTCTCCCCACGCACACACCGGTCATTCTGGCACACCTGAACCTGATCAGCTAATTATTTCTCCAGCTTATAAGCAGACTTAAGCCCCGTTTACACTGCAGGTCTCGATGCCCAGTTCTGATTTGTTGCCTATATCTGATTTTTCTGACCGTCTGTTTACACGTTCTTTCAACTATGACTCATGTTTACACTTGCCATACTGTCTGAAACATGGCGCATACTTAAAGGGAGGTTCCTGCACTACACACTAGACAAGATGGACGAAGGTGAAATATGCTTGATGCTCTGCGATATACTCAAAGTTGGTGAAACGGAGAAGGAGGAGAAGGGCATCATAGCAGCCTGCGCATGTGATTCATTTATTGTGTCCTCAAGCATTCAGAGGAACGTCTGGGTGCGAGACGTGTCACAGTCGCTCTCTGGTGGCTTGCAACTGGTGCGAGCTACAGCACACTGGCGCGTCTGTTTGGGATGAGCAGCGCCTCGGTGGGCCTGATTACGTACAGAACTCAATGCCTCAGAAAATCCCATCTGTCTGTTTACACGACGATCACATCAGCACACATCTGATTTATATCTGATTTATTTCCACATATGAAGGAGGCCTGAAACCGAGCTCGAAATATCGGAATGCAGGCGTTTTTTTCCCTGTTTACACAGACATAGAAAATATCCGATACGTGTCACGTAGGAGCAAAAAATCTGAATTGGGTCACATTCTACCGACAGTGTAAACGTAGCTTAAGAGCACCACTCAGCGCCGCAGTATCTCACTCGCGTTTTCTTTGTGTAAAATAGTTGTTTGTGTATCCTACCCTCTGTTTTTTCAACCCTGCCTGTTTTCCTGCGGACTGATTAACGTGGATGACCTGACTTGCTCTCAGGACTCATGATTGCGATTCGTTCGCTCTCGCTGCTGGACCTCCGGATACCGACCCTCGCCTGGAAAAGACGATTCTTCTAGCCCGTTGCTTCTCCCACAGGGAACAGCATAATTCATCTCCAGTTTAGTCACCTGGTCTCTGACATCGCCTCCACTAATTACATGCTAATCCTCGGCACCTCCACTAAGTAAGATCGAGTAGGATTCATCATTCAGCAGATCAGATCAGGACGGTTATGATCCATCATCTGGTTTTAACAACTTTATTTTTTTCACTTAACGGAAAATTAAGAAGAAAATGAAGAGAAGTTGAAGAGAATGTTGCTGCCTAGTGTTAAATGCTGAATAATGAAAATGAGCTCCTGGTTAAACCTGAAGCCATGTGATGAAGCTCAACTCTTTTAGGTTTTGTTTCACTGTACCATCTGAATAATCCTCGAATCCCTGATGAAAGACAAATGTATTACTGCAATGTGAAGATAAAGCCTCAGTTACCAGAAAGTCTTTCCCCCGGAGTGCCGCGCCCATCAGCTGCCCGATCCACTCAAACTTCTGGAAATCTCGACACGACGGGTTCGGCACGTAAAAATCTCTCGCTTCACCAGCTCCCTAACACAAAACACACGGATACACACGAATCACTGAAACAGAAAACTTTACTTTTAGAGTAATGAGCATTAGCAAAAAAGTAAAAACATTACGGTATACGATGGATTAAACTGTTTGACTTTAACCTCAGCACGATTCTCATCTTATGTTAATGAAATATTTCCTTTTTTTATAGCAGCAGTTTATCAACAGTTAAACAGCTTGGAGTTATCATTTATAATCTTTTAAACTTTACATTTATTATTAGTCCTGGCTCTCTTCTACCTCATATACAGGCAGGTCCTTAAATAATTACATTTTTGTCCAAGGTGCTCCACCACACTGGATTTAAAATGAAACACTTTCAGCTTCCAGAATCACATCCATGTTTTAAAATTCCAGCATTTGGCAGACGACCTTAACCACAGTTTTATCCCATTACACATCTGAGCAGTTGAGGGTTAAGGGCCTTGGTCAAGGGCTCGACCGATCAGTAGCCCAATGCTTTAATTAATAGAGATGAGGGAAAAAATGTGTTTAGTTATAAATCGCGAGTCTTTTGTGTGGAATCCATTCAAACATTTTTAAAAACTATTACATTTATAATAGAGATGAACCTGTCGATTGTCCAGTGACCCTAAACCCAGGATCGGCTGGTTTACAGTTTGATTGGCGCTTGACCAGTGACCAGCTGATCGGCCTCATATTTAAAACATTCCGTACCAAATGCAGAAGCTTCCGAGTGGCGCAACAGAAACATATTTTTAGCCTCCGAGTGGCGCAGTGGTGCAGCGCTCGTCCTATCATGGAGATGGCGATGATGTTGACACATTTTCATCCCAAAGCAGTAGCATGATCAGGTGTGGTGGTGGTGAAGGCAAAATACCAAACCAAAACTTTGTGAATGATGAATATTCTAATATTAATGAACCTGTCTATAGGAGCTATAAACACTCAGTGTTCTCTGTTTTCTCTGGAAACCTCAAAGTATCATAAACTCCTCTGTGTTGAAGGTGTGGCAAAAATGACAGTTAAAGCTCTGACTGGTACACAGTGCTGACACTGGAGACTTCTTCCACTGATGTAACACAATTATTAATCTTTAGTTTTATCAGTATTGGCGTGTGTGCTGTACACGTCCCTGTGAACGAGCTATTACCATGGAAACGGGAGCGTCGTGCTGTAAACATAATGAATACCTGGTTGGAGGTTCTGATGAAGAACGGCAGTGGGACTGGACATTCGGCTGAGCTGGGACAGAGCTCCTCAGACATGTCAGAGAGACTGTCCCGAAAACCACCGCCTACACACACACACACACACACACACACACATATAGCAGTGTCATTATCATTCCAGTAAGAAGTCGCTGCTCAGTAAGAAACGTCTCAGATCGCATGAGTTAGACCAGCTGTGGTGTGACGTTACCTTGATCGATGATTCCCTCTGCGATGAATTTACATTCCCACCACTGATCATGACATGCAGGCCACCTACATCATGAGATCAGTATAATTACATGACATGGCCTTACACACCGGGCGAGTGTGTTATTAAACACAGACTCTGACAGCACTGAGGATTAGATTAGTGTGTCCTGTGAGATCATTTCAGGTCATACCTGTAATCCAGAGTTTTTTCAGATTTAACCAATGTTTTCAAACCCTCATACACCTGGAACGCACACACACACACACACACACACACACACACATACACACAACACAAACTCTCATCAGTTCAGTACATTGTTGTTGTTTTTTGTTTTAAACAAATTTCTCTCCAATTTCAAAAGCTGTAGCCGGTTTCCCATTCGTCCCTCTATTAGGGCTCTCACACACGGCCACAACGACAACCATGCAGGGTGAAGACTGTCACATGCTTCATCAAAGACACGTGACGTCATGCAGCACTGTAAATATAAAATATTTATGTAATCTAGATGAAACACACACTGCGCGTGTGTGTGTGTGTGTGTGTGTGTGTGTGTGTGTGTGTGTGTGTGTGTGTGTGTGTGTGTTACCTGAGTGAAGACGGCGTGTTTGCACTTGGGGTTGACGCTGGGGTTTTCGCGGTGCTCCATGGCCAGGCGGCGGTTGATGCAGACGGAGGGTATGGAGCTGGGTTTATTCGACTCCGAGTCCTTCAGACATTGAGTGATGAGAGCTGAGCGGCGCCTCGACAGCAACAAGAACTGCTTCATATTCTACAGGAAGATTAACAATATTATATAATATAATATAATAATATTATGAAAAGTTGTACCATCAGTTAATATATAAAAGTATACTAACATCATGCTTTTACCAATTTTTGGAATTTAACTTTAAACATACTTCAAAAAAATTTTATTATAGTACACTTATATAAAGTATATAAAATATATTATAGGAAAATATACCTTGAGTAAAAGGTCAGTGTCATTTCCAATGCACATTTATTTAAACTTATTTTTTCAATTTATTTTGAGCATATTTATATATATACAGTGGTCTCAGTATAATTTGGTTATAGTTAGTTATAATATCGTTAGTGCACTCCTCTCTTGTGTGTGCTCACTTTCACACTGAAACTCACTTTTGTGCCTTCAAGATCATTTATTTGTGTTTGAATTCTGTCTTCTATGCACGTTCAATATCATCCATATTTATAATATACAACATTATAATACAATAAATATATTTTAATTTCATTAATCACTGTCAGGTATGTATGTTAGCACACACACAGCCATATACTTTAAGTGTATTAAGTATTAAAATTAAATTAAAAATTTAAGTACTAAATACATAATACACTTAAAATTTTGCTTTTATACAATTTAATTACAACATAAATGCACTTAGTAAACAATTAGTAGTTCAAAAATAGCAAACGTCAAGTATATTAGTCATTAGTCTGATTTGGCATGTTAGGATTTAATATACAGTGGAACCTCGGATTGTGAGTAATGTGGTTTACGAGTGTTCCGCAAACCGAGCAAAGATTTTTAATAAATTTTTAATCGGAAACCGAGCAAGTATTAGTTTACGAGCGCCGAGTATCATGTATCACGCATGCGCCTCTTATTTTGACACCGAGCGTCACTCTTGCGCTGCGGAATACTTTCAGCGTCTCTTATGTGTGTGCGTGTGCGTAATTTGACACCGACACACACACACATGCAAACACCCTGACACACGCACAGACGCTCTCTCGCCTTTTCACCCCCTCCCCGGCTTCACAAACACACAGAAACTCTGCTCTGTCGCGATTCTTTTCAAAGGTAAGGTGCTGGTTCATTTGTTTGTTTTTTTTACTTTACCGCAGTGAATCCCTTAGTATGCGCTCACGCCAGGGTCAGAGAGATTTCTTTTTTTTTCCGTCAAAACGGTGTTTCCGTTGTGTGTGTGTGTTTGTTGTGAAACTTAAAAAGCGAGGTGGGGAGAGGGAGGAGGAGTGTTACTGTGTAAAACGAGGCAAGTGAAGGGGCTAATTCCACACACACACAAACACACACACACACAAATACACAGCGCTTGTGCGCACCAACGGAAACACTTATCTGTCGGGATTTATTTGTACTTTTTTTTAAAGGTAAAGTGCAGATTACTAAGTTTTATTCTTCATTTTATTGATTGTATTAATTATTTTTATGTATTTAATTTTTGGGGCTGTGGAACGAATAATTTCAGTTTTCATTATTTTTTAAGGGAAAATGATGATTTGATTTACGAGTGTTTTGGAACACGAGCCCACTTCCCGGAACGAATTATGCTCGTAATCTAAGGTTCCATTGTACTTAGCATCCTTTTTTTCTCTTGGGGTTACTACTGAATTCTCTATAACAGCAGCTCATTCTAATACAGTATCGTTTCCATAGTAATGCCTCATTCACAAGGTTGTGTACAGCACACGGTCCACTGATAACGAACAAATCAAGGAAATATTCAACGTTTTTATGACAGGAGTCTCTAGGAATCTCCTCCTGAACATCTATTATTCATCTGAATCTATTAGTGTGCTTGGCAGTGGGCGTGGCTCTCACTTTGATCTGGTTGAAGGTGCCGAGGCTGTAGTTCCACGTAGGTACCAGGTGAGGCAGCAGTCTGTCCAGGATAGTGATGAACCTGCACAGGTACACAAACATCACACACATCAGCACATACTAATAACACGAAGACTGTTAGCTTACAGCCGTACCCATGGCAATGGTTACACTGAACCCAGAGATCAGTGTTAGTCACAATGCATTGCTCTGCGCTACCTCAGGATGACCAGCATGCGGCGGTACAGGACGTCGGGCGGCGTGCCCTCCAGTCGCGGGTAGCGCACCAGGTTAGAGGACTTGAACACGTCTGCGTTCAGACCCGAGTCTCTTTCACTCGATTTAATCTTTATCCCTCTGATCCTCACGTCGACCCCCCCATCTGAGGCACAACACACACACACACACACACACACACACACACACACACACACACAACACACAGACAGGACTGTTAGCTTACATCCATACCCAGTGTGTATGTGTGTGTGTCTCTCTCTCACCTTGACACTCCTCAACACGGATCTCGATGATGGGTAAGTGTGAGCTCATGTCCTCTAACACGCACACATCACCGGTCAGATTACTGTTCACACACACACACACAAAAGGACAACATGTAAATATATCATCATGAAATGATTCGAGATCATACAGACCGATCCGTGTGCCAGATCTCGGTCACCTTGTAACTTACACTCAGAGAATATTTATCACTGCACGCGGCTTCAACCTTTTATTCATCGACATTTACTGAAAAAAATTAAAGAAATTTGTTGTCTTGTGATGTTTTTTTTTCGTAAAGTAAAACAGCTAACACACACACATGACTTGAATTTTTGGATGTAGGCCAAAATTTTCGAAAAACATTTACAAATCTGAGCTGAGGGTTTGGATATGAGACACATCCCATGACGACAATCAGGAGGACAGAGGAAAGTTTAACAGTGAAAAACTCTACAGTGGTACCTCGGCATAATGAACTGTCGCCTTAACAAGCCAACCAGGCGCCATAGTTAAGTTGCGTGCACGTTATAGGGCCGTTCAAAGCTTGTTTGCTTCAGTGGAAATTCAAAAGAAGTGAAGACTTTAGTGAAGCTATAACACCACGAGTACCAAGAAAGAAAAAGGAGCCGTTTTCTGTTTGGGTTTTAAAGCAGCCGGTGCCGAGAGGAATCATAAATTAATGTTAAATCAGGTTTAATGTCTATTTATTTAATATTTAACTTCATTGGCACGTCTTTTCTAAATGTTCTGATGTTTTTAATATGCAAAAATATGATTATAGTGTTGGAAATTGGTAATATTGGTAATACTTTTGGGGGGCTGGAACGGATTATCTGCATCTACATTATTTCCTATGGGACAATGTGTTTTACAATATGAAATTTCACCTTAAGAACTCACATCCGGAACGAATTAAATACGTACATACGATTAAATACGTATAAATATGTATACTGTATTTTGTATGTGTGTTGAATTCATGTGTATGCTCTGGGACGGTTTTGTTCTGGCGTCATCTAGTGGCCATTGTTTTTTGTGCTGTATTTGGTTATCATGAGTTTATCCCATTATCAGCATGAACTGATTTTGAGACGAACTCACTTTTCTATGGTGACGTCGCCGTATTTCTTCAGATTGTCTCCTTCTCCCCCGTAGACACTCAAGCGTTTGGGCATGTAGCTATCATCTGTCGAATCCACTCTCAACAACAACTTACTGAAAATAAACAACAAAATTAAATAAAGTAAAGTCAAATAAAATAAGAGAGTCAACCAGCATGTGTGAATAGATAAAGGTGTGTGTGTGTGTGTGTGTGTGTGTGTGTGTGTGTGTGTGTGTGTGTGTGTGTGTGTGTGTGTGTGT